>PVKB01006642.1:0-55886 GCA_004027205.1 Ctenodactylus gundi
GGTGCTGGTGATGTTTTGCGATGTTTCTGAGGTCGAAATTGTGTGTGGCGAGTTAGTGTTAGCTTTCATTGTTATTGTGGTAGCCAGAGCTGATGTGGATTTCTGCTGTGGCATTGAGGTAGGTTGTGACACATGGGAAGAAGAGGTACTGACTGTACTGAGTGACATATTGGCATGTGTTGTGGCATGGGTGGTTGTTATCTCTATGGGGGCTGTGTGTGGTGGTGGCCCTTTGCTGGTGACTGTCATGACATGAAAAGTGGTTTGAATTGGCCTAGCACTTGAAGCAGAAGAGACCATTTGTGGGCTGGGTGAGGCACTGTGTTTCTGAGTAGTTGGTGTCACTGAAGAGGTAGTAAGTATTTCTATTAGGGTAGGAATTGAGACCTGGGGTGTTGATGGTGCTGACAAGGTACTGGTCATCATCTGGGAGGTGTCTAAGGTTGGAATTGTGTGTGAAGAGTTAGAGACCGAAAGTGTGGGCCAGGACTCTCTGGTGAGTGGAGTCTGTGGACTTCTTGATGTAGCTGAAGTGCTGTGTACTGTTGAGGTGCCAGTGCTTTTAGTGGTAGCTTTGACTGTGGTTGTTGTTGCTGGAGCTGATGTGGATTTTTGGTGCAGAGTGGAAGAAGTGTGTGACACATGAGAAGGAGAGGTTGTTTTTGTACCAAGTGACATATGTGTCTGTACACTGGTTGTAGTGGTCATTAGTGGGGCAGTGTGTTTGGATTCTGTGCTGGTAAATGTCATAGTTGCAAGAGTGGTACCTGTTGATTTGGGAGTTGAGGCAGAATAGTTCATGTGAGGTCTGGTTGGAGTACTGAGTCTCTGAGAATTCAGTGTCACTGAAGAGGTTGTGAATGTTTGAACCACACTAGAAAGAGAAATGTGGGGTCCAGTTGGAGTTGGAAAGGTGCTCGTGTTCTTTTGGGGTGTGCCTGTGTGGGAACTTGTAGCTTGTACAGTGTTGGAAACTGAAAGCATGGGTGTTGAGTGTTTGGTGAATGAGGTGTGGGAATTTGTGTGTGTCACTGAGGTTGTGTGGGCCATTGGGGTGCCAGTTTCTGTACTAGTAGGTTTGAGGTTTATTGTTGTGGCTGGGGCTGATGTGGATTCCTGGTAGGGTGTGTAAGAAGGATATGGTACGTTAGAAGGTTTGATCTTGGTTGTGCTTGTGCTGAATGACATGTGGTTCTGTGTTGTGGCAGTAGTGGTCATAGTCAGTAGTGGGACTGTGTATGAGAGACTCGTGCTGGTGACCATTGGCCTCTGGGTAGTGACAGAAGAGACCATATGTGATTTTGTTGGTGTGCTGGATCTCTGAGGAGATAGAGTGACTGAAGAGGTAGAGAATGTTTGAACCACAGTGGAAATTGGAGTCTGGGGTTCAGATGAATGTGTTGCCAAGGTTCTGGTGGTTTTGTGAGATGTTTCTAATGGGGACCCTGTGATGTGTGGAATGCTGGACATTGAAAGAGTGGGTGGGGAGTGTGTGGTAAGTGGGATGTGAGGGCTGGTGGGTGTTGCTGAGGTTGTGTGGGTTGTTGGTGTGCTAGTGGCTGTACTGGTTGGCTTATGGGTCATGGTGGTGACCTGGACAGATGTGGATTTTCGATGGGATGTGGAGGAAGGATATGGTGTGTGAGAAGTGGTGGGCCTTATTGTTCCATGTGATATATTGTCCTGCATTGTAACCCTGGTGGTTGTGGTCAGTGGTGAGGTTGTGTGTGTGGGCCCAGTGCCGGTAACTGTCGTTGTTGGAAGAGTGGTACCAGTTGGATTTGAAGTAGAGGTGGAAGACCCCATGTGTAGGCTGGTTGTAGAGCTGGGTCTCTGGGAAGTTGGTGAAACTGAGGAGGTAGTAAGTGTTTCAGCTGGAATAGGAAGTGAAGTCTTGGGTTCAGATGAAATTGAAAAGGTACTAGGAGTCTTGAGGGATGTTCTCAAGTGTGGACTCATGGTATGTGGACTCTTGGAGACTGAAACAGTGGATGGAGAATGTGTGTGGGATTGAGTTTGCAGAGTTCTAGTAGTGAATTGTATGCTTTCAGTCCAAGGACTGGTTCTGGGTGCTGTTGGTGGGCTTTTGGTTTGGTTGGTTTGCTCTGTGGCCAGGGTGGTCTTGCTGGAAGCAGGTGGTTCCATGGGCTGTGTGTTCGTGATCATCGTTGTGCCTGGACTTTCCAGGTGGGTACTTGTTGCTGTGGGATCAGATAGTTGTTATTGTATAGTATTGAAATCTCCATAACACTAGTACTCTTGCATTTTACCTTGTCACTTAGTTTTTTTCCCTCTTTCCTCTTTGATTCTGGAGGAACTTACTTAGGAACCCCAGTTTTCCTGACATCCCCATCCTTGTACCTTTCCCATGTGACTGACTTGTGAGTTTCCTCTGGGGTCTTTGTAGCTGCAGCTACACTGAACCTGAGTTCCAGTTCTCCCTTGGGACTGAAATCCTGGTTAAGGGCTTTTTACCCTGAACCCAATATCCCCAAGGCCTGGTATGTGGATAGTTCCCCAGTCTGTCACCCTCCCTCTTCCAATGCTGGCCTGCACTCTAGGGCTAGCCTTTCTACTTTCCCATTGTGAATTAATGATGTCTTCCATTGCTGACCCTGCCATGCTGGAGATTAGAGGTGAGACGTGGGCTTGGGAGCCCTTGTATCCCAAGGGCTGTGATTCACCTTGTGCCTGGGGTGTCCTGGATGTGGTGAAGGTCAGTGGAGTCACAGTGGTTCTTGCTGTGGACTGAGCTGTGGACTTTGTGGTTGGGCTGGCAGAGGGCGATGTAGGCTCAGTTGTGGCTTTGGTTACTGTGAGTCCTGTGCCTGTTGACCTCCATGTGACAGTAGGGGCCGTAGGGAGTGTGGAGGTTGCTGTGACAGCCGGGGTGGTTCGTGGAGGTTCTGCAGGGGACAACTGTCAGTACCATGCCGTCTGTTCTCTGTCTGCATTTCCCAGGCTGTGTCTGAGATCCCTGTCCCTTCCAGTGCCTTCAGATTCTTTGCTTGCATCTTAGCCTACTAGAGGAACACTGGCCTTTTTTCTTCTCCAGTTTAAACCTCATGTCGCCCCCCCCGCTCCCGCCCCCCCCCCCGGTCTGTTTGGTGGTGGTGACCATATATCATGGGAAATAACTGCAGGCTCACGTGAGCTATCAGATATCTCTTTGCCCTTATTTATCAGTTTGGTAGACTGATGTCCTATCTGCTCTAAGTTCATAGGCAACAAATGGGGTGCTGTTGTATACTGGGGTGAGATGGGCTGCAGGGTGGAGACCTGCATGTCTCCCACATACGCTAGCAGCAGCAAGGAATGGCCACATCTAGTGGCCATCTTGGGATATGAGCAAATGTGAGCAAACCTTTCACAAAAATTCCAGCTTGCCATTTTAAGCACAAGGAATTCTGTGGTGGTAATCCTCCCATCACATGGTCTCACCTGCGAATCAAGCAGACCTCCCACCTTTGCCCCAGGAGGACTACAGTATCTCCTCAGTGTTACTTCCTGAGGAGACTGTGGGGTTGATCTGGATGGAAGAGGATGTCCATCAGTGGAGGATGGGCTTGAGGATGTGGCCAGATCTGTCTGGGGGCTCACAGGTGTGGGTGGGGGGACCAGAGCTATGTGAAGCTGTGGAGCTGGTTAGTGCTGGGGGCCACTGCAGTGGACTGAACTGCTGTGGTTGGCAAGCCTGTGGTGGGGTAGACATGCCCTCAAGGATGGGCAGGGGCCTGGCTGTGGCATTCTCTTGGAAAGATCTCTCTCTCTTACCTGCTGGCCCTATATCTTACAGCATGGTGAGCCCAAGGCCCTGGGCACAAGGTACAGGAGTTAGCAGAGGCCTTCCAAAGGTAGCTTGGGTTCTGGTGGTACCTTCTGGGGAACTCACCTTTTGAGGCCCTGCGTGGTGCTCAGTGACAGGGCCATAGGTGGGCCAGAACCTAGTAAGCTTTGCATACCCTTCCTCCTCTGACTTGGGGTGGTGGGATGGCACGGGTGCATTCCTTGCCCCTTCCCAGTGCTCAGCAGGCACTGAAGCTGAACTCATGTGCGGGTGCTGTACAGCAGACCCAGGAAAAAGCCTGTGACTCCATGGCACCTATGTGTGAACAATCACCTGTTGGTGGCGGCGGTGTGGTGGTCTGTGCTGAAAAAGGAGAGGGTGATCAAGAACAGCTTTCCCACCAAGGGGTCTTCATGACCACCCCAGGAGTAAAGCAGTCATTTGCTTCCTCAGGCAGGGGAAAAGGACTGAATTGCCCCACCTACCCCCCTTCTTCCCTTTGGTGTCAGCCCTGACAAGGAGAGAAGAGGCCGGCCAGGGTGCTCTGCAGGGTGGACTTGGCTTCCCAGGAAGATTCCCACTGTGTACCAGACACCCTGGCAGGCCTGGGGCACCGCTCTGAGGCTGGGGCTGGGGTTGGGTGGGTGGATGGGCTGGGGAGGGGAGGGCAAAGGGGCTAGTGCTACCTTTTCTGTTTCAATTATGTATAGCAGACTGCCTGAGTCTGTGGGACTGAGTCTGGGGGAGTTCCAGTATTCCAAGGGGCATAACTTAGGGCAGTGGGCTGCTGGAGCAAGGCAAGGGCTTATGAAGGGCCTTGGGGAATCTCTGTCTGGGATACAGAGATACTTTCTGCTTGCATGGAGTACCCAGCCCAGGCTCCTCAGGGTTTGTGCTGCCTCCATGGCCTTAGGCAACTGACATTACTTACTGCAGGGCACGCATGTCCCTTCTTTGTGGTCGAAGTACTCATCCTGGGAGCAGTTGTAGCAGCCTAGGGCAGAGGAAGGCCAGGCTCAGTGCTACCCTTGCGCTTCCCTCCAACCATCATGCCTGCCTGCCTGCCTGTTCTCTACTCCCAGATCATACTCCACCTGCCACCCACATCTTCCCTTCCCCCTCCAGCCTCTGAAACTGCTTTGTTGAGTCCCAGGTTTTTGGCCTATGTGGCCAGCACTCCTAGTTCTGGCCCTAATTGCCTTATTTAACAGGGAAACTCTTTTGGTCTTGAAGATCTCTATTCTACCTTCATTTGTACATCACTGTTTTGTGCTTCCTTGGCTGGAATGGATGCTCCTGGAGGTCAGGACTGTTTTGTATAAGACTGTCCCTAACCTGTGACTGGGCTAGGCCCTTGGGTGTTCAGGACATGTCTGCAGAAGGTATGAGTGTGTTTGTGAATGAATATGTAGGATGAATGAGTGAGTGCATGGTTAAGTCAATGAATATGTGAGTGAATGTGAATGAATACATGTGTGGATAACCAGTTACATGTTGAATGAATGGGTGGGGTGAATGTTTGGATGGATAAATGAGTTCATGGGTGAATGAATGTGTGACTGAGTGATTGCACATGGAACAAGTGGTAAGTCCCCATGCATCAGCTATCCTTGCACTTGGTACCTTCAGTGTTGGTGCCTGTGAAGCTCTGGAGACTGCCAGGGCAGAGACAGGGTCTATAGTGCCATGTGCATTCATCCTTCTGCGTAGGCTCATACTCTTCGCCCACCTGTGTGTGGGTGTTGTAGAAGTCGCAGTAGATGGCTGAGAGGAAGAACGCTTGTCAGCAGTCAGGTCTAAGCATAGGCGAGGAAGCTCTGTTCTGTGGGTGGAGTCTCATCTTGGGGTTGGGAGGAGTTCTGGGCTGGGGCATAGCTGGCTGCTTAGAGTGGCACAGCCTGGGCCACTGGCAGAGGGCTCCTGTGTGATCTGAGTGTGGGGTGACGTGGGGCAGTACACTCACGGCAGAAATCTGGGGTCCTCCAGTCCACGCACACGCCTTTGTCCAGGCAGGCCTTGGCATAGGCAGCCACAGCATCACATAGACACTCGCAGTCCCCCCCCAAGTCACACCCACATGTGTCACGCACGCAGGCCTCATAGTAAGGCAAATGGTATACCTGTGGGATAGGGTCAGATCATCATCTGGAGGCTGCATTGTGAGGTGCCAGGCTCAGCTACCTGCTTTGCTTGACCGGGTATGTGTTGAAGTACAGACAAGGTGGGTGGGTGATGTCTGGCCTAGTAGTCTGAGCATGTACCTTGTGGGAATTGTAGCCCCCAGCCATTGCCATACTCTAAAAGCTGGCACTGCTCTCAGCTAGGCTGCCATGGAGTATTCTGATCTGAGCTCAAGCTGCAGGAGTCCAGGGACAGGGTATTGCTAACCAGTGCTGAAGCCTCTCTGATGTGCGTGCCTGCCCCTCTCGGATTACCTTCCCCACCCTTCATACCTCAGTGCTCAGGAACTTAGAACCTCTATATGTGCCACATTGGTTCCTGCCTCTGGCTTTTGTGCTGCCAGTCTGTTGCCTGGGCAGCTTCCTCTAAATCCTTACTGAGACACAAAAATCAGAAGCTGCCCAGGGAGCTCATCCTTGGTCATGACCTCCCACCTGAGTGTTTTCTTTCCCATCTGCATGCCCCAGGGCAGGGGTTGTGCTTGGGCAATGCAGCCCTGTCTGTGGGTACTCTTGTAGTGGGTGGAGACCCAGGGTGACTGTGTGTCCTACAGTGGGTCCTGTCCTGTCTCTAGGCTAGGCTCCTAGCCATTCAGCAGCCCCGTGGTGGGAGGACTTTGCCGGTTTGCCCACATATGGGTCAGGAAAGGCTGGCTCGTTCTAACCACTGGCCAGTGTGGCCTTGTCTCACAGGGCCCACCTTGCTGTGGCAGGCAGAAAAAGTTTGGCTGTTGATGATGCTGCACTTGCGCTCTGCCCAGGAACGTCGGAAGGTGTTGATGCTGCAGGGGTCGGCTATGTAGCATGCATCCCCGCACAGAGGACTCTCCTTCCATGAGTTTACAAACTCTAGCTCACTGGATGCCACATACTTGCTGCGTGTCTCAAAGTCATCTTTCATATTCCCATTGTCATTGCCACACAAACCACAGATAGAATCCTGTAGGGGCATCAGGTGGAGAATGGGATGCTTTGAGCTTGACCCCTGCCCCAAGACCAGATGGGCTGGGGTCGTGGTAAGTGCATAGCCAGTACCTGGGAGACACGGCTAATCTTGATGGAGACGCTCATGTGTTTGTTCCAGACCAGCGTCAGATTGAGCCTCCCGGGGATGCCTGCAACCAGCACCAGGTTCAGAGCACTGGGCTGCACCTGGAAGTGCACCTGGGGATCCTCTCCGCTGACAACGTAGCTTCCGTCTGCCATTGTGATGGATAGGCCCTGTGGATTGAGGCCATTACCACCTGCCAGCTGTTGTCCCCCGTCTCCAATAGCTAGCTGTCTCATGGCTGGTCCTACCTCCAGACTGAATTCTCTGAGCCAGAGCTGACTGTCAGTCAAGGACATGCATACATGGGCCTCTGTGGGATGCCAGCTTTGGGCAGAAGGTTCTCGAAGGGTCAAGCACATGGGAAACAGGCTTAGCTTTCCACTGATACCTTTCTCCTCTGCCCTGTAGACTTGATGCAGTTTATAAAGCCACTAGTCCTGAGCATAAAAATAACCTGGCAGCAGCAACAGGCATCCCTACCTGCTAAGCCTGACATCTAAGACAGGCTGAGAAGGCCACACAGGAAGGTAGAACCTGTGGCCCTGAGGTATCTATCTTGGGGTTCGCCCACCCTGGTAAGGACCCAGCTGCTCACGCCCAGAGAGGTCTTGATGGCACGGGAGCAGGTGACCCCTGACTTCCCGCAGATGACATTCTCCGTCAGGACTTTAAAGGTTGGTTGTGAGCTGTTGGTGCCACAGTCGTCCTGCAAGGAGAGTTTGCTGAGGAAGAGCCTGTGTGACTCTGCCTGCCCCTGGCAACCCAACCCCGGCCATAGTTGTTACCGTGGCCAGAATGTACTCGCAGTTGCCATCGAACACGAAGCGTTGCCCATCGAAGGTGATCACATGGCCCTCACCATAGAGCACACAGGTGGATGGGCAGTGAGTGCTTGGCTGGCAGGTCCACCTCCCCTGCATGCAGGTACTGGGGAGGGAACAGGAGTGAGTGGTTGGGCAGCCATCCTCCCACATGCAGTGATATTCATGAGATTCTTGGAAGCCTGGGCTGTACCTCTGGATACCCCATAACTGGTCACCTCCATCTCTGAGCATCCCCCTTCTGGACACCTACTGCTGTGTACCCCATCTCTTGGTGCCCCTGGTCTGTAGAGTGGAGCTTACCAGGTTTTGCAGTCAGTGTGGAGCTCAGTTCCACCAGGGTAGGAGACTCCTGCAAAGTCACATGGGCACTGCTCTGGGGGTACACACTGCCCATTGGTGTTCTCATAGAGCCCCTTTGCACAGACACAGCCAGGTTCACACTTGGTGGGCACCTAGGGGAAGACAGGGTCATTGGACCCTGGAGGATAGCATTGGCCCACTGTGGCTATGTCCTAGGGGCTGAGACCCCCCCAACCTTTCTTCTAGGCCCTCTGCATTATCCTTGCCTATCCTGGGGTCTCCATGGGCAGCTGGGCTCTCTCCGGAAAATTTCCACACCTGCCTGTATTGCATTAGGTAGCCTTAGTTCCCGAGCAGGCATCCTCACAGAACCCCACAGGTGTGTGTATACTTCTCCTTCAACTGAGGACATAAGTATGCACACCTCTTCTGACTACTTGGCTGCAGACCTGTTCCTGACCTCTGACTCCCAGCTAGCAGTGGGTACTGGGACAGCATGGTCCCCAATAGTGTTGGCGGGAGGGCACCAGAGGATCTGTGGAAGCCTCCCCACGACCCTGTGCACCATGCCTCCCTCCCCCTTACGCAGGTGGTGCCTGTAGCCAGCATCTGGCAGGTGGGGGCACATGCTGCCCCAAACTTGTCCTCTGAGGACTGGTCACAGGACTGGAACATTTTGGGGGCTGGACAGGAAGCTGTAAGAAAGGAAGGGCAAGTGAGGCAGGCTCAGGGAGGCCAGGACACCTCAGGGTTCTTGGGGCCTATCCTCATGCTGCTGTACATACCCAAGAACATCTGTGGCCCTGGGCAGTTCAGTTGTCCATTAGTGCAGTAGCTGTGAGAGAGAATTCATGAGCACCCAGATGGCAAGACCCAACCCAGCCTTCACCCCTCATCCCCACCGTCCTGGCCCCATACCACATGACTCCATTGAGCATGGTGGACTGACTGGCCAGAATGAACTTGGAGCCTTCCAGCAGACAGGGGCACTGGGCCTTGGGCACACACTCCGCCTTGTGGTTTAGGTAGGTACCCTCAGGGCAGTTGCAGCCGTCCAAAGGCATAGCACTGGCATGACACTCAGCCGTGCGGTCAGATAGTGACAGGCAGGTGCGATCACAGGCCCAGCTGTCATAGCTGAAGGTACGATTGCCTGTGCAGGGGACAGCTGTAGGGGACCTAGGATTAGACTGAGGACAGGCAGCCAGGGAGGTTGTGAGGTTTGGGGCCATGCTGCCTACTGGACAGTGGAATGGTTGGGCAGAGATTAGGGTCCTGGGATCCCTGCCCCCGTGAAGTTTGTGTCCCTGTGACCCTGTCCCTCCTGTCTCCTTTCACCCCAGCCAGCACTCACTGCAGTTGTCCACACTGTTCCTCCAGCCCCAGAGCAAAAGACCTCGAGAAGAGCAGGCCTGAGCGTAGGCCCCCAGGGCAGCACAGATGTGAGGGAATGTCTCCTCATAGTTGCAGGCCTGGTACACGCACCTCTGTGGGCAAGAGATGCTGTGGGCTGTCTGTGGGCACTGCCCTCCTAGGAGGTGGGAACCCCAGCTTTCTTGCCTGAGGGTAGAATTCTAGGTGCCTGGAATAGCATCTACTGCCAATACCCGCCCAAAGCCTTCCCCAAGTGTCTATGTTCCCGACCTTGTAGAAGGGTGTGGGGTTCACCACGGCATGGCATTTCGCGAATACGCTGTTCTTCAGCAGCTCTGAGCAATGGGTCTCCGCACACACCTCTGGGAGTGACAGGACAACTGTGGGTCCTCTGTCCCCTGCCAACCCGGTAGCCCGTGGACCAGGGCAGTGGGGTGGGGGGAGACTCACTGTTGAGCTGGCTCATGGAGCAGGGGTCAGTTTCACGCTCCAGGGCGGCCGGACAGTTCCCTGCCCGCCAGGAGTCCACAAAGAGTGTGGCAGTGCCCTCATCTATGCCCATGCTGGTTGTGAAGTCATCGGTTGTATCTCCGTTGAAATTGCCGCAGAGTCCTGAACCAGCCAGCCATAAGGGTGGATGAAACCTCACCTGCCCCTCCTGTGCCCCCACCCCTAAAACTTCTGTTTTCTTTCCTGCTGTGGCCCAATAAGGAGCTGTTGCTGGCCCCATGTGGCCCTTCCCCTGGAGCACTGGGTCTCTGAGTTCTCTGGATGTAGAGAGATAACGTGAGGCTCTCTTGTTCGCAGGGACAAGGCCGCTGGACCACCATGGGAGTAACCAGTGGGGCAGGAGCTCACCTTTGGTCTGACCTCTGAACTGGGGCCCAACAGTGATATATGCTTGGAAGACAGGTTGTAGCTGGATCACAAGTTCCAGCCCAAAGGTCGTAGCCATCTGGAGGTGGGTGGATGTCTGCCTGAAGATAGTGATGTTGCCTGCAAGGACGTGGCATTCAGCAGGCTGCCTGGACCCTGCTCCACCCCAAAGGCACTGCTTTGTGACGCCCAGGTTGCTGGCCAGTGTGAGGACATACGAGTTTTGTATGGTAGCCGCTTGATGTCTCCATTGTTGGTGATCACCTCATCCTCAGATATCACAATTTTGTCCTGGAGGGAGAGGAGGGTCTGAGTTAGGGAAAGAGAAGATAAGGCAGAAACACGCAGGATACTGGCCTGTGGGCTGATGGCCACAGTATCTGCTGCATGGGTCAGGTGGCTGATCTTACCTTCTTGGACAGGTAGATGATAGCAGCCAGGGAGGTCTCTGAGTGTGAGTAACCAGATTTATCGTATGTGGCCATGAGGGTACCCTCATCAGGAAGCTGAGCACTCTGGGGAGAAAGGTGGCTAAGGCATGGAAGGCTGCTGGACCCTCTTTCCAGTCCCCAATATACACGACCTGAGGGTCTCAGGCACAGAGGAATGCCCATGCCCCAAGTGTATCCTACCCAACATCTCAGGCATGGAGAGGTGCCCCCAAGTGCATCCTACCTGGAGGAGTATATAAGTGCAGGTGCCGTGGAAACGGTAGGGCCTCTCATCAAATGTCGTGACAAAGGAGCCCCCTTCCAGGGCGCAGTGGCCAGGACATGGTCGTTCTGTGCACCTCCATTGTCCCATGGTACACTGGCTGCATATGGGCATAGAGATGACTCCAGGGGAGGAGCAACAGCCTTACCCCAGGGTTCCAGCAGGTCTCTCCCCCCATCCCTTGTACTCACCAGGATTGGCAGGCAGCTGTTGTGACCTCTCCGGGGCTATAAACTGCCCCATTGAGCATGCAGGGGCACTGGCTGACTGGCACACAGGTGTGGTTTTTGGAGAGGTCATTGAGCACCATGCCTGCATGAAAGGACCTTCCTGGGCTTGGGTATGACAGACCACCTCCCACCTTCCTGCTGAGGTGCCCCATCCCTGGTGGCCCTGTTAGCCTGAGCAGGTCTGCCACTTTTCCTCACTCCTCCCTGGCTGTGGGGAGAAGCTGTGATCAGCCGCAGCCCCATTTGAGTCTGAGCTGCCGTGGCTCGCTGGGTATACTGCCATCCTCTCACCAGAGTGCAGATCTCATGGATGCCCTGAGTGGATGGTAGGACTTGGGTATTAACTATCTCTCAGCCCCAGTTCAGTCTACCTCTTACCATCAGTTCTCAAACTCCTCAATGGGCATTCTCTCACGAGTTTGTAATTAGAGCTGTGAGGTTTTGGGGTGGGCAGAGGGCCCTGGGCCTGGGACTCTGCAGAATATCTGTGTCAGTATTAGGCTGGGGACTGATGTCCCTGACTCTGGGCCTGTCTCAAGAGGTCCCAAGTCAGGAGGGTGCTGGTATCTGTCCTCACCGTCTGGGCAGAAGCAGCCAAAGGTGCAGAAGCTGGAGCAGCTGTGCTGTGGGTTGGAACAGGTCCTGACACAGGTTGTACCGCATTCCTGGTATTCCTGATTGGTTGGGCATTGGCCCAGGGCTGCAGCAAGGGGACTGGTGAGAGGCCTGCCTTCCCCCACTGAGAGTGCCCCCACCCCCTGTCCACAGGCCTGTTTTGTTCCCTTCCTGCCACCCTGTAGGGACTCACAGCAGAGGCCAGGTTTCCGCCAACTGCTCACAGGCTGGCCTGTCATGCTGCACTGTCGTGAGTACTCAGATAATGTGGCACAACTGCAGTCTCGCTGGCCTGGCTGGGCACACGCTGCCATGTCTGCCTGGCAACTCTGTATCAATGGCTCCTTTGGCACGTCACACTCAGGGGACACCATGGTGAGCAGCTGGGTACAGATCCCGGCCTGGGCAGAGGACACTCAGTCAAGCCATGAGGCTACAGCACTACCCCCACATCCCAAACACGAGGGCTTGGAAGGCTGGACATAGGGGCTTTGGAGGTCTCTGAGACCCTGAGGGTCAGCCCCATTGTGGTCTGGACCTGCCACTTCACATACGTGCAATGCCTGCGTGGTAGGAGTTTTGGGGATAGCCTCATAGGCACAGATCTCATTGGGATCGTCCAGCTTCTGTAGTGCTGCATACTTGTGGGGTTCTAGGAGTTTACCTGGTGGTGTGGAGGAGAGGTTATCACCATGAGGCTTGGCCCTAGAGGGCCCTGGGCCTTCCACTTCCTGCCCATCTCACCTACCATCTTCACTCAGAAATTCATTGTCCACCTTTCCATCGAAGTTCCCACACAGTCCGCACATCTGGCCCATGTACTTTCTCTCCACCAGAACCTGTGGATGGGCACTCCTGGGAATGTGCGAGAGGCTCCCTACCCATCTGGTGGGGCCACCCTCTCCTGATATTTGGGCTGGGCACTTCTCCCACCCTGTTCCTCCTCAGGGCCCCTTTTCTTGCTGCATCATTCTCATTTTCAAATGGGAAAATTGAGCCACCAACAAAGCCCACGTCACTGTCCAAGGGTCAGTGCTGCTTTGCAGGGAGGGCTTGATCACATTGCCTGTTATAGCCACAGCAGGTTAAAGCCCCTCTTCCATGTGCTTGATCCCAGCCCTATTGTCCTCACCATGAGGTAGGGGTCTGGGCCCCACAGGACCACCAGCTCTAGCTCCAGCTGCTTAGCTACTAGTCGCACACTCTGGCCATAGGGCGTGATCTGGAGCCCGTTGCTGGTATAGGGCAGGCTGACCACCCTGTGGGGCGAGAGAAGTTAGTGGCCACCCCTTTGGTCCTTTGGTTGCCCAACCTGGCCCATGGCATACCCAACATCCTTGATGGAAATGGTTGCTTTGTTCACAGTGACAACAGAGGTGCCCAGCTCCACGATGATCCGAGAGATGCTCCCATCCGGCCCTCGCCTCAGCTGGACACTGAAGGTGGGTGGGGCATCTTGGCAGATGGCTGCGAAGATGTAGTTGCATGTTCCCGAGAAGTCATATGTGTGGTGGTCAAAGGTGGAGAAGTGGTTGGCTCCCCATGTGGAACACCAGCCCTTGTCTGGAGCAATAGAAAGAATAGCACAATTCGAGGCCCCATCTCCCCGCCAGCCAGGCTGGACAGGTCTGGGGTACCCTGGTCCACAAACTGGGACCTGAAGATTGCATACTAGGAGCTAAGTGACCTCCTGGGAGGTTAGGAAGAGTGGAGGCCTGCTGCCCTCTGACCCAGTAAGCTCAGCTGTGTATGCCAGCCCATTTCTGGGCTTTGATCTTCCTCCCATTCTGTTCGGGCCTTGTAGATTGCCCTGAGTTTTGGGTTCTATGGCAGTTCGAGCCCTGGGATCTATAAGACAGGAAGATGCAGTTCAGGCTCTCTTTCAGTTGGACTCCCTCGGCTACTTGAGGCAAGGTGATGGTGGGTTGCTTCCGCGAACACTTGGCCCTCAATTTATGCCCCCTGTTGAGAGCCCTTGGCTCGGGCTGGGCTGTGGCTCTTCTGTCCCTGGATCCCTCTTGTGAGAAGAATCTTGGACCACAGCACCCAGGGAGCACGGGTAGTATCACACATGGTGCTTGTGAGACTGTGCGGCCTGTACTGTGGGCCCCTTCCTCTTATACACTGGGCTTGGGGGCTGTGGGCAGCAGGGTGAGTGGCCCTCACCTCTCTGTGGAGAGTCCTTCAGCTCCTGGAGACCTGGGCTGGCAAAGGATGTGGTATCCAGGCCTGCATGGACAGGACCCATGGTCAGTGCTGGTGCACTTCTCCCTTGTCCCTGGCAGCGTTGTCCCCCTCTGTCCAAGGCTGCCTGGGGCAGTCTGTCTAGTGACTGCCACGTCTAGTGGTTGCAGCAGTGCTCAGCTTGTCAGCAGTGTGCACACGTGACAAGTCTTACCATGGCAGAGGGTGGGCAGGGCTTTAGCCTCTGCCTTCGTTTTGCCCATCACACACTCTGACCACCTCTTGCACATACCACTTTCTCACTCATTCATCATGCTTGGAGCTCCTGTCTGTGTTTGTCACAGGTAGGGCTACAGAGGCACAGTGCTCATCCCAGGAAGGCACAGGCCGCATGCCCATGCACACTGCAGGAGCTGCTGGTAGCGATGAGCATAGGAAGAAAGGCATGAGCTAGGGAGGGGCAAGTGACCTCCCTGGTGACATGTGAATTGGAAAAGGTTGGCCCAAAGCTTGTGGGAAGACAAGCTGCCCTGCAGGAGGCTGAAGAGCAGCAGGGGATGGAATGAAGCTAGGGAAGTTCTTGGGGGTAGAGCTGGCTGCAGGCAGGATGGCCCTGAGACACCTGCTGTCTCTGATATACTCTGCTGGGCATCTGCTTACATATATGCCAGGCTTCCTTCACCGCTTGCTTCCTGAGGACCCAGGCTCCTGGGACTCCACAGCAAAGAGAACCCAAGAGCAGGACACACAGGCAATGTATGGTGACCCAACAGCTGAGCTGACTGTATGAAGCTGGGCAGCTAGAGGGGATCTCATGGGTGAAGCCAAGTGTGTACTTGGTGTGTCCTGAGAGGGAGCTGCTAGGGTGGGAGAGAGTCAAGGGCAGAGGTGGCTGATTTGGCTTAGCCCCTCTGTTCCCTTGGTCTCCCCTTTTCTGTGGTACTGGGGATTGAACCTAGGACCTTCATACTGAGCTATATCTCTGGCTTTTTCGTTTTTTATTTTGAGGCAGCATCTGCCTATGTTCCTCAGTTGCCAAGGATGGCCTCTTTTGATCCTTCTGTTTTAGCTTCCAAGAATGCTGGGATTATAAGCATATTCCTTTGTCTCCTCTGTCCCTTGTGTCCCCTCTGCCCTGTGACTGTTTACGGCTTGATTGTCCAATGTCTCTATGGTGTCTGCATATAGCTCTGTGAACCACCCAGAAGCTGAGCAAGGGCAAAGGCTGCCCACTGCCCACCAGGGCTCTGCTTTTAGCCATTATTATTATTTTTGAGACAGGGTCTCACTTTGTAGTGCAGGCTGGTCCTGAACTCACTATGTATCCCAGGCTGGCCTTGAACTCACAGCAATCCTCCTGCCTCGGCCTCCCAAGTGCTAGGATTACAGGCATGTACCACCATGGCCGGCTGTCTTAGTCATCTTTTGGCCTTTTCCTCCTGGGCAGCCTCCACGACAGCCTGATCAAAGGCAGCTGGAAGATGGCCCTGTCTGCCCCTTGGAGCTGCTTCAGGAGCCTCCTTTGGGTCCAGTGGCACCCTCTCCTTGCCCTTATCCAGAGGCAGGCAGCGGCAGAGCTTCTCTCCGCCTGGGGCCCAGACTTTTCCTGTAGCTCCAGGATGATATCCTAGTGCTGGCTGCAGGTGTCCAAACCCCACTTGGGGCCCCTGACCCTGTCATGACCCTTGTTGACCAGCTGAATGCACACGTGTACTTCAAGAGATAGCTTAGAAGGTCTCCTTTCCGCCCACTTTCTGCCTGGGCCCCTATTCCAAGCTCTGTCCAGCTTTGGATGCTTGCCTGCTCACTCCCTTCCATCCATTGTTTCTTGTCAACACCAAGAGCCGGGATGGGCCAGCTGAGGGGCGATGGCCCTCGTGGTGAAGGAGAGGAACTAGGCGGTGGTGTCTGTCTGCCCCTTGGGACTCAAACTCTTGGTTGGGCTGTGCAAATCCTCATTGGTGAGGCAGGACCCTGTGGTGTGAGTGGTTGGTGTAAAGGAGGCTGGAAGCCTTGTCCCTGTGCAGATTCACATTCAGATATGGCCCTTTCTGACCCTAAAATTATTTTCTGTTGGTGACTCATGAGTTATACCCAGTTTATACTGGGTTCGTCCCAGACTGGAATCAGGGTGGACTCACATTAGGCCCAGATCCAGTACATGCCCACCTTCACATGTTCCCTCACAGCCTTTTCTTCCAGCGGTGAAAGTTCAGAGCAATGTCAGGGGAGGTCAGCAGTGCCTCCAGGGAGTGTGAAATCTTGTCCAGTCTCCCTGGGAGGACCCTCTGTGGCTTTGTTTCTGTACCTTTCTGGTGGGAGGTAACATGGGTCCATTCCCCATATGGTATGGCTGGGATTTCTCAGGGCCAGGTCTTGGTTCCCCTGCCCCTAGGCCTGTGGTCTGGCTCCACTGTCCCTTGGGGTATCTCAGTATAGCATCTATCACACCCCTAGAAATCCCTGTCCCTACTTGAAGGTGACTTCCCTCCCCTCCAGTCTTACAGAGTTGGCTACCTCTGGCTCTCTGGCAGGGACCCCCTTTGGGGCTCCTTAGAAGATGCTCAGGAGGCTGCCAGCACTGTTGTCTCTTCTGCCCAGGCTGCCTGTGCCTCCAACCAACTGACTCCTCACCTAAGGCCCATGAAGTTTCCCACCTCTGGCCCTTCTCAGCTCCTGGATGGTCCATGAGGTGGCTGGTACATTCTGTGTTCCGTCTGCATGCTTGGCAGCCCTGCCTGCTGCCTGATGTCTTTCCAGTGTCCTGTAGCCCCAGGTCCCACTGACTCCCATGCTGTCTGATCTCATGCATTGCTGGCCTTTGCCTTCCTCTAGGCTGTACAGAATGGGCACTCAAAGCTTTTCTTGAAATGGGGTAGGCTCTGCTCCCTTCAGTCTCTGACAACCCAATTCAATAGTTCACAGAGGCTTGGCCACTAGGTATGCCTCACCCCTAATTTGGTTTGTGAGTCTATGGGACCTGGACCTGGTTGTGCTGCTAGGTTCCAAGCGACCTGACTGGAAACTATAGATCTCAGAGTCTTCCACTATTCCCATGAAGGGCTGCCTGGGTGGTGGGGGAGGAGCTTGTGGGAGAAGGATTAGGGCTGGGGGAGGATCACAGTGCACTAGAATCTGGGGCAGGCCCAGTGCCTTGGATCCCCGGGGCTGGGAATATCCCCTCAGTTGGGCTCTATCTGTTCAAGGGGGTTCCCTGGTCACTGATGAAGGGAAGAAATATGAGTCTTGAGGAGAACAGAGGATGGGACAGATTGTGTACAAAAGGGAAAACTGAGGCCAGAGCCCCAGAATGGTTCATCCTTACATTCAGGGCCCGGCAGCCTTCAGGGACCTTTGCCTCTATGTACCTGCCCTACATACCTTCCGACTGCCGCCTAGGACCCAATACTCCCCAGGACCAGGCCTGCCTTGCTGGACACACTGCGCCTGGCAAGCACTTGTCCCCTTGGCCGTTGTTGTACACAGCTCGAAGGGAAGCGGACAGGACTTCTGTGCCAGACCCCTCCCACCTCCCATTTGTTACAGTCCATGTGGATGCCACCTTGGGCCAAGGCAGTGAGACAAGAAGACCTGGGGACTTTCCCATTCTCAGGAGCCCTCTGAGTTCAGCCCTAATGCGTCTGGCCATGAGAGTGTCCGAACCCCCTTGATTATGCCTCATGGGCCCCTACTCACCGTTGCTGAGCACAGCTGCCCTGCAGGACAGTAGTAGTAGTGGCAGCCAAGGTCTGAGCATGGTGCTGCCCACCTGAAGGAAAGTGGTCACCACCAGCCCTGGCCCCCTTCCGCTGGACACTCAGGCAGTCTTGCTGCTGCCACCTTTGCGATGCAAGTGGCCAGCTCCTCATGCCTTATATAGAGATGGAGTGCCCTGCCCCTGCCACAACTGCCTGTACCTCACACTCCAGCCTCATCCGAGGCCAAACAGGATCTTGGGCCCTGCTTTATCAACACTAGGACTTCTTTGGAAAATTCTGTAGTGGCTATGGCCCTGTTATCACCACTCCCAGTAGGAGGCTGACACCCCCCACCAAGATCCCCAAACACTTCCTGCATTTAGGCTACCCTGGGGCTTGGGCAGGTTCTGCCAGCTCTCCCACCGCTGTCTATCACTGTGGGGCACTGTCAGCCTACGCAGCTGGGATAGGGCTTGGCCAGTATTATCAGGGAGGCCTGCCCTACTGCCTCTGCCCTGTATCCCAAGGCACTGAATAGCTCCTGGGCTGGGCCCACTCTTCCATCCCAGCACTCCAAAAGGCTTCCCCTTCCACCCAAGTTTTCTATGTAGCAGGAGGACAATAATCTGGGTGGGGACTATCGGGCAGGTTGGGATGGGTTTTTATCATGAAGGGCAGCAGGGCTAACTTAGTTGGACATCTCCTTGGGGTCTGAGGAATTTTCTGGTGGGGATGTTCTTTTGGATTGGGCTGGTCAGCTTATTTCTGAAGACCCCTTCTTTCCCAGCTTCCTGAGAGGGTGACCCCCACATTGCTTTCTCCCACCCAAGTTCTGAACAGCTCTGTTGGCAAGTGCTATTCACCATACATCAGGAGCAGAGCTGGAACCCCTTAGGAGCTGCTCATCTTGGAGGCCTATCTGTGGGTCTGAGTTCAGGGTATTGTTGATCTAGTGAGCACTCTTGTCCCCCTTAGGCAGTGGCCCAAACCCACTGGAAGAATGAAGGGCTCCTGGCAGCAGAATCTGGGACAGCATCTGGGGACACAAGCAGAGGGCAAGGCATGCCAGTGTCTTGAAGGGTTAGAGCTGGGGCTAGGGTGGTGGTCAAGGTTGAGGTGAAGTTTGGGTGAAGTGAGGCTGGAGCCTGGTTTCCTTGTGCTGGTGGGGAGTCTATCATGTCACTAGGATTATCTACTTCATTGAGAGGCTAGAGGCTAGGGGCTCTAGCTAGGGGCATGGAGACTTTCTTTTGGATGTGATTCTGACATACTCCACAGAAAGCCATTGTTGAAAGTTCCCCTGTAACCTAAGGGAGGCTAGGCTGGCTTGGCAGTGACTTCCTTTCCCAAGTGTTTGGCCCCTACCCCTGCCCAAGCCTGAACCTGCCTGTCTAGTCTCCCCAAATGTTGCTCCACCTCACAGACAAGCTAAGCTTCTGGCCTGGACCTGGGCCCCAGCCCCCTTCCATCTGCCTTGTTGCACCCAGGAGCCCCCTGGGGAGGACCTCACAAGCACTGTGACAGTGTTTATCTTAATTAAGTTTTCTCTTTAAGAGGACATTATTTTCGGGTTGGGTATAGCTCAGTGACATGGCATGTCTTTAGTATGTGCAAGGCTCTCAGTTTGATCCTCAATACACACACACACACACACACACACACACACACACACACTCCACATTATTTTCAAAGAAAATTCCAGTGTCTAGGCTGAGTGGGGAAGCTGTCACTCTGGGTGCTCTTTATGCCTCTTAGGTATTTTGTTCTGTTATTTCTTCCTCCTCATCCTTTTCTTCTTCCAGCTCCCTTCCTCTTCTTTGTACTGAAGATTAACCCCAGGGCCTTTGCACTGAGTTACATCCCCAGCCCATTTTTTATTTAGGATTTTGAGTCAGGATCTTGCTAAGTAGCTAAGTTTCCTGGGCTGGACTCAAACTTGTGATCCTCCTGCCTCACCCTCTCAGAGTACTGGATTGCCGGCCTGCACCATCAGGCCCAGCTTGTTGTTTCTTCTGAACATGCTCAGCATCACTAATTCAGATATGAGGGTGAAGCCTTTGCCCATACATGCAGTGTGGCTGGAATGGACATGGCTAGAGCCTGCCCTCACCCTGAGCTGCAGTCTCCCAGCCATGAAGCAAGGTAGGTGAAGAGAGTGGAATCCTGTGTGGGTCACTGTGTAGGGCTGCTGGTGAGAAAGGGCTTATAGTCATGGATGGACTGGCCAACATACCTGTAGCCTTACCAGCCAGTCAGATGGCTTGACTGTTAGTCTGCATGTCTGTGCATACAGGTGTACACGTACATTAATGTAGGCACACACATACATGAATTCACACACACCTGCACACAAAGTGCACCTGTTTATGTGTTCATGCCTGTGCCCACAAGTGCATGCATGCTACATATGGGTTCATGCACATGCAAATGCACCTGTGCACATGTGCACCCATGTGCATGTTCCTGAGTGTCTATAATGTATGTATACCTGTACACATGCATGTGCAAGTATGCATGCACTTGACCATGTATATGCATGTATACATGTGTGTACATGCCTCTGTGTGTCTGCAGATGTATATGTGTGTGCCTATGCACATGTACATATTCACAGATGTGTGAGCTTTGGCTTAGTTTTCTCTCAGAAGATGTGTTCCATCTGTTCTCTATCATATTAGGACTATTGAGGTTACAGGCGCCTGTGGTGTGTGGTCAGCTCTGGTCAGCAGTATTGGTCAGGCTTCATCCTGGTGTGGTAGGACCCAGGGCCTTTGGCGCCTGCCTCACTCCCGAGTGCTGGCTTGGTGGGAAATGCCTGCTGAATGGCACGTTTGTCTCCTGACCTGGGAGTGCATGGACACACTGGCAAACAGCTCCCAGGCAGTGAGATAAGACTGTATGAGGCTGTTGTTCCCGGAGCACTCAGCGATAAGACCCACATCCCGCTGGCTGGCCTTGGAAAGCGGAACCCAGAGCTGAACAAGTGGGCAATTGTCCACTCTCATGCCAGCACAGATTCCTGATCTTCACATTTACCAGTGGTCGCTTAGGGCCCAGGCCTGGCCAAGAGGGGATCTAGATAGGCTCCACGCCTATTCTGATGCTAAAGCCCAGTGACTAAAGAGGGGGGATTGGGCTCCAGCTTTCTGGGTCAACTTTGAGGCACTAGCTCCTGGGCAGTCATAAGCAGAACTTTCCATAGGGTCGAGGCCCAGGAGGGGGACGCTGGCATTTGCCTCTGGCAAGTACCTCCACAAGGCTCTAGAATGGGCTTAGTGCTGGGTTCCCACTGTGAGCAAGGAACCCCCAAACCTGAGCTTACTGCATCTTGTTCGCAAAGATGCCAGAACAAACACATTGACTAGTGATCCTGCCTGCTGGGCTCTGCCTGGGTCGAGTATGATGTATGATGTCCCCGGGAAGAACAAGTACCCTTCAGCTTGGCAGCTACTCACCATGTGATCAAAGGGCTGAAAAGTGACTTTTGGGAGTGTTTGGACAGATTTCAACCCAAGGAACAGGAATTTTCAGGAACTTACCTTTGCGGCTGACCCGCCTGCTGTAAATGGGCTGGGCTGTGGGGAGCTGGCCATGACCTACTGTAATGGACTCACAGTCAAGGGCTTCCTGTGTGCCAGTGTGTAAAGCTCAGAGCCACCTGGACCAGTGTCTTGGGAGATGCCAAAGGCCCATTTCTGGGTCAGTGAGCAGTAGGACTGGGCGAGGGCACATATTGCTTGGAGATAGGATGGGAGCCAGGTGATCTCATCAGGTGAGCACAGAGTAGCTCAGGGGTCTTGAGCTTGCAATTGAGAGCTGTGCCCCAGGTTCTGCTTAGGTGGTGGCCAGCCTTGGGCCCTGCTGCTCTGTAGAGTCTGAGCTGCAGCTTTCTGACGCAGCAGGGACTCCTGCCTCCTTTCCCCCTGCTCCTAAGTGTCACTGGTGATACTTTACTCCCACAAGCCAGTCTGTCCATTCCCAAACTGATTTGTTTCTGTACACATGATGAATTAGCATTCTTGCCTACCTTCCCCCAGGGACTTGTGGCCACTCTCCCTGGGTCTCACTGTGGGACCCTGCTGGGAGCCAAAGCCCTGTGGTGTCTTTACATTGTCCCTCCTTTACCCAAGGTCCTATCCACCTACTGGTCTCTAGTTCCCCACCCCATCCAGCTCCTGTCTCTATACTGGTTCTGGCAGACCCCCACCCTGAGCTATTGGTACGAGGCTTGCTGAAGATGATCATGGAGCCAGCAAGATGAATGCCATGGGCCTGGGACATGGTGCCTGGAGGGGACAGTATGAGCCTAAGAGAGGCCTCCAGACCCCTTCAATGAGCTTTTGCTCACCTTCCTCTGAGCGAAGCTCTGCACCCTCCTTGCAGCTTACACTGTCAGCCTCATCCCTTTGGTGGTTGGGCCAGTGTTTGGGAGTGAGCTGCCTCTTCTTGTATATGTGGGGTGCAGCCAAGTAAGGAAGCTGTTGCACAAGGTCAGCTCTTCCTAAGCTGTGGGGAGCCAGGTTCTGGAATGGGCTAGGGAACTCACTGCCAAACCTGTCCTGGACCAGGGTCTTTGGTCCTATATGTCCATAGTACCCTGTGCTGTGCCCTGTCAGTGGGACCACCAGAGATAACAGGGACAGATGGCCAGGCCCCTGAGTGCTTTCCAGCTTGGTAGGGGTCGGGGTAGGGCACCTAGAACCAAGGTGGGCTGAGGCTGGGCACTCACCTACTGCCCAGGTGCCTTGCACAGGAAGGGTCTGGCTCAGCTGCTCATCCATCAGGCAGGAGCTTTAGCTGGGAAGTGGGAAACTGCACTATGGCTCATCTTCCAGGGGAGATAGTAGTTGGCTGGCCTGCAACCTTAGGCAAGATCTAAGGGTCTCCCTGTGTGGCCTGGCCATGTATCAAGGCACCCTTGATCCCACATTGGGTAGAGGAGTCATTTCTTCTCCTAATACTACAAACACTCCTGTTTTCTCACTACCCTCCTCCACTTACCCTCAGGAGAACAGACTCCTGTGATTCAAATGTGCCCCGCTACCCAAGCACTCTGGGATCAGAGTGCTCTTGACCAGGCCTGGCTTCTACAGGTGCTCAGGGCACATAGGCAGTCCCAGCGGGACTCCAGGTGTGGTCCAGGACCTGAAGTATGGGCTCATCCTAGGGAATATTAATAGACTTTTAGCTTGTAGGCCTGAGGCCAAAGGCACTCTTGGCCAGGCCAGCAGGGAGCGGCCTCATGACGGCTAAGAGCGTTCCCTGCCTGGGTTCCTGTGCTGATCGGCGGATGTTGAGTGAAAAGCAAACAGATAAGGCTGGTGGGATGCAGGGCTGGGCCCCTTCTGAGGCTGCCCACGGTGGAACACCAGTTCCATTGAGGTTATCTGCCCTGCTTCTGGCCCTGGGTGAGTATTTGCTCTTTTCTGGGAGGAGGGAGGGGTTAGTGGCAGAAATGGGTAAACTGAGGACTGAGAGCTGGGAGCAGAGAAGGCACTGAACTATTCTTGGGAGAAAAGTTGGTGGGTGCTGGCATGGGAGCCGGGCAGGGTACCTCAGTGGAGTAGAGAGTGGTATGTTGGATCTGCTAGCAGAGTCACAAATCCTGCAGAAAATATAAAGAAAGCAGTGGACTCTCCTAGAGAAACACAGTGCTGGCCAGACTGGAGTAGACATCAGGAATCTAAAGGCTGAGGTACAGAAGGCAGTAGGCAAAGGGGCAGGGCCATGTTCATGTGCTTGACATTGGCTGTGAGTGGTTTATAAAAGACCAAGAAAACTTCAGCTTCTTCATGGCCAGCTCTCATGGTCAGACAAGGTACCCACAATGTGACTCTAAGGAAATATGTGGAATTCTGGGTTACAGGGGAGTTAATGTCAGGATCAAATGTGGATGAGACTGCCTGTAGAAATATCATATCCATGGCCTCAGCAGCTCCTCCTTGGATGAAGCTGCCCCCAACTGCTTGGTGTGGGTGGATAGGCTGCCCCTAGCAGGAAGCACAGAGGCTTCTCTGAGGATGAAGAGCCTGATGCATAGCTTTTGCTCCTTGATGGACACTTGAGTTATTTCAGCTTAGTGCTGTAGCTAGGGCCACTGTGACAGGTGGATGAAGGTCTGAGGGCAAGCACTGCAGCATTATGAGATTGCAGTGGTTGCATGGCTGGTGCCTGTCAGTTTTCCAGAGTCCGGGCCTGCTTCATCTCACTAGCAGGACACAGGTATCTCGTTCCTTCCATCCTCCTCTACATGTGCATAATCAGTTTTTAAAATTTTGTCATTCTGGTTAAGTACGTATAGCTGTTGAATCGGGTTTTCATGAATTTTCCTAACAGCTAGCATGTTGAGCATCTTCTGTGTGCTTATTTTCTGTCCCTGTGTCTTCATTGGTGAAGTGTCTGTTTAAACCTTTGGCCTGTTTTTAAACTGGGTTATTTGATTACTTAGCACTCAATTTTGGATTAAAGTTCTTCATTAAGGCAAGACTGTTTTCCAGTCTTTGGCCTGTCTTTTATTCTAGGGTCTTTCAAAAAGCAATTATTCAGTGTTTTAGCAAAGTACAATTTACCAATTTTTCTTTTAGGATCATGCCTTTAGTATTGGAGCTCTAAGGAGCTTTTGGAGCCCCGTTTTCAGCCTGGCTAATGGCCTAGCTAATGTGGTGTTGGGGAATTGAATCCAGGTTCTTTTGCTTGCTAGGCAAGCACTCTAACCACTAGGATACACTCCCAGCCCTTATTTAAATTTTATTTATTTATTTATTTATTTTAAGACAGGATCTTGCTCTACCGCTCATGCTTGTCCCGAACTCACTATGTACCCTAGGCTGGCCTTGGGCTCAGGGCAATTCTCCTGTCTCAGCCTCCGGAGTGTTGGGATTACAATTGTGTGCCACCATGTCATCAGCTTTATGTGGTGCTGGAGAGTTGAACTCAGGGCCTTGTGCTTGCAAGGCGAGCGCTTTGCCCACTATGCTATTCCTCTATTTCACCCGCCCCCGCCTTTTTTAATTTTTAAAGTTTTGTTTTTCTTTTTGTTTTTGAGGCAGGGTTTTGCTTTGTACTTTCATACACCTTGCTCACACAGGCTCACGGCAGGGATCCTGCTCTGTTGTGTGTGCATGTGCAAGTATATGCACACATGTAGTGCACACACACACATGCGCGTGCACATTTTCTTGAGTAATGGTGTGAGATATTCACACAGGAAGCTCAGATCAATGTGTACACTTTGTGAGTTCATATACAACTATACACCTGTGCTGCCTCTGAACTATATCTCAACCAGCGGTACCACTCAATTTCCATCCTAAACTAGTTCTGCCTGTTCTAGAATGTCCCACAGATAGAGCCCCAGAGCGCTCCAGGGACTTTCTGTGCCAGAGGCCCTCATGGAGTATACCTGTGTCCCAGCATACCGAGATACAGCGAGGGTGCTGAGTGCCACCTGCTGGTTGGTTTTGGTAGCTTGGCATCTTGGCACCCTCTGGAAACTTCCATGGCCATTACGCCAGCAGTGGAAGAGTGGGGATGCTGGCTGAAGCTGGCCTGGTCAGCAGGGAACTGTGTAAAAGGGGGAAAAAAATCAAGCTGATGGTGAGGAAATGTGGGATTCCAGTCCGAGCGTCACTGCTGGACTCTACTTCACAGAAACTGAACAGGGTGGTCTCCTGGGACCCTCACATTCTGAAGGAGTAGTGCCAATCCAGACTTGGGGTCCCGTGTCCCCAAGTCCTGGAGACTGTAACTGAACTCCCCTTTCCTGTTCATTTTCAGCAGGGGCTGCGCCCCAGACTCCTGAGTCACAGCAGGAAGTGAGAGTGTGGTTCTGTCCCCTCTCCAGCGGCATGACCTGGCCAAGATGGATGTGTCCCTGTTCTTTGGAGATTTGGGCTTCCCTAGCACCTGTGTGGAGCCCAACAAAGCATTCTGGTCATTGCCACCCACTCCAACACTGCCTGCTTTTCCCCATTTGCCCTACCTCGTTTCTCTTACTGTTCATCTTAGGTCAACTGCAAACTTTGAAGTCCACAGTCCTCACCTCAGTCTGTCCTGTCTTCTTGACCTCCCACCTCAACACACACAAGAGGCATGGGTTCTGCCATGCTCCTGCAACAGGCCTGCCATGGGTGCTTGGGAATTCCAAGAGGCATGGATCCTGCTGGCCAGCTAGGCATACAGATTCCCAGTTACCCCATTCAGGGACCTGTGCCCAGATGCCAGGACCCTGCATATTTTCCAAGAATGAGTATATGTCTGAGGGTATCTGTGGGGTAGATGACCCCACCCCACTCTGGGTCAAGTGGTGCTCCTGGCATTGCATGGATTCACTGCAGCTGACCCATAGGGTTAGGTGCCTATGCACAGATGAACCCCCACCAGGCCCAAAGCTATCTCCTTCTGAGCCTCTCTCGCAGTGAAAATCTCCTCCTCTGCCCTGTATCCCATACTGGGGTCTGAGATGACCTCCTGGGTCAGGACCTGTGGTGACCTTTCAGGTCAGGGTTTGAGGTAACATCCCAAGTCAGGGTCTGAGGTGCTTTCCTAAGTCAGAGTCTGAGGTGACAACCTGGGTCAGGGTCCAAGGTGTCCTAAATTGGCCCCTCTCCCATGGATATATTCTCCTGACCCACCACCCCATCTCCCCTATCCCCAGGAGATACACAGGGGCTTGGGACCTTGGGTCCCACTAGGGCTGCTCCCTGCAGGACTGGTGAATATACATGTGGTAGGTTTCAGACCCCTCTGGTCATAACCCTCCTCCCTGGACACACTGTCCTGAGCTACAGGCCTCTAGGCAGCCCGATCCCTGGGGGTGGGTGTTTAGAGGGAATAAGGGAGTGTCTTCCACAATGATGTCCTCAGCCCTGTGGTCTGTAATGCATAAGCTCGCTATCTCCTTCATCTCTTGAAGCAAGAAGCAAACACCCTCCCCATCCGATCTCCTGGCTCTTAAGTCCTGGATTCCTGCTCCCCAGCAAGTTCCTGGAAGATGAAGGGTGGCGATGCTGGACCTGAGCCTGTAACAGGACCTGGCCATAAACCTGGGTGGGGTGAGGCCGTGGTATAGACTGCTGACCCTCCTGGTGGACTTTCCTCCCAGCCTGGCCCGCAGCTGTCAGTCCTTTCCAGGAACTGGCACCTTGTTTGTTCCTTGAGCTGGTTGTATTGCCTACCTAAACCCTGCTGGCACCTCCACAGGCCCAGAGGATATGCCTGCCTTTCCTGCTGCCTGCATCCACCCAGCTTAGCGTTGGGGCAGAGGCCTGGCCTGGCCTTGTACCAGGTTGATGTTGGTGATCAGGGAGCCTCTTTTACTGACCTTAGTTTTGAAAGGGAGCTGGAGCTGAAAAATTCACAATTTTTCCTTCGGTTCCCCGGTTGGCTGCTCCTGGGTAGAGGCCTTCCAGGCCTTGTATTCACCTGGGTGACACTGGTAACTCACCCAGGGTATACATTCTATGAGCTGCTCCCACATTCCTGGGGACCCTTGAGACCGCTTCATGGGCAGCTCTGAGTTTCAAAGTCTTCTCACAGCAGGCTGAGAAGGGACTGACTTTTTCATGCCTACACAGACTCCAGTGTGGCCGGCAGAACAGGCTTCTGTATTCCTCCACACATTCAGGGAAAGAAGGGTCAGAGGCATTTGGGACATGTAAGTGGCTCAGCAACATCACCATTTTTTTTTTTTTCATTCTGATATGGGCCAGGAGTGTGAGCATTGCATGTTACAGTGTCCTATTGCACACAGAACTCACAGCCACCTGGAAGAGCTCCTACAATGGCTCTAGCTGTGACTGAGCTGGCTGCCAGGTTGCTTAGAAGAGCATCTTGCCAATGTAGAGGTGGCTGCTCAGAGCCAGGAACTAGGCTTCTATCTTTTCCACAACAGACAAATGAAGACAACCTATTGTTGGTTACCATGATATATGTGTACTTTTGAGTGAAAATTAGTCTGACCCCAATTGCAAGAGGCTTCCTGACTTGAAAACCTTTCTGACTAGCTATGTTGATGTTTGTGACTGTGAGTATCCCATACCCAATGTGGCAGGTCTCAACATTCAAAGGACCTATGACATTCAGTGTTACCAGATGACAAATATAGATGCCAAAAAAATCACACCTGGGCTGAAGGACTGCACACAGAAGGTCCACATGAACCAGGGGGTTGTTAAAGTGGTTGCCTTCCCTACTGCAGATCTGGGCCAACTTGGGTTTCTTCCACATCCTTCACCTAGAGTGATGGTCCCAACATGGAGGCGACACAGTAGGAAAGTCCAGCTGCCTACTGTAGAGCCTCAAATAAAAGAATATTGCAAAAAGTATGAACATGTTGCTCTGCTTATTAACTTTTTATTGTTCTGGGAAATATAAATTAGTTTTAAAATACAAGAATTATTTTTGTTAGCATGTAATATGTTTTTAATCATTATTTTAAGGGAAACAACACATTCTGAAAATTTCTACTTTAACACCCAATTTGGTAAATACTGACAGAAATTACCCATGCATGTACACCAACGCTCTCTGGGACCCTGGGCTCTTGGCATGTGTACCGGAGGGTCCTGAAGCAGAAGAGTTTGAGAATCTCCGATTTGTCTGTCACAGGGGGACATGGTTCTGCTGGGGATGCTCTTCTTGCCAGTGGGATGTGGGTGTATATGTGTGTGTGTGTTACTGGGGATTGAGCCCAGGGCCTTTGCACTGAGCTACATATGAGCCCATTTTTTTTATTTTTGATTTTGAGACAGGGTCTCATTAAGTTGCCCAGGCTGGGCTCCAACTTGTGATCCTCCTTCTTCTCCCTCCCAGAGTGCTAGGATTGTAGAGATGCACCATTAGGCATGTCTTGCCAGTGGGAATGGTGAGGGTTCCCTGTCACTCTTTGGGGACTCCCATCTTGGGGCATGATAAAGTCATCCCTATGCACAAGTGTTGTTGCACCGTGAGCCCCGACTTGACTCTCCTTTTGCTTCTTCTTCTCTGGGTCCTTTCTTGAGGGGACACAGCTAGGAGCTGGCCACCTGGCTTTCTATTTACTATCTAAAATTATTTTTCTCTCTTCTAAAAATTTTATTCTTTTACTGTGGTAAAGTACACCTCACATAAAAATTTCCACCTTAAACACTTTTAGTGCTCATTTTAGAGGCATTCAACACAATTTATACTGTTGTACAGCCATCGTCACTGCCCATCTCAGAGTTTGCTCATCTTCCTCAACTGAAGCTTGAACTCCCAGCCCACTCCCTGGCTACCTGTGCCACCATCCTACTTTCTGTTTCTGTGGATCTGACACCACTAGGGATCTCCTGTGAGTGGAATGGCACAGTGTCTGTTCTTTTGTGCCTGGTTTATCTCAGTATAGTGTTCTTGAGATTGATTCAGGTTGTAGAAGCTTCTCAGTGCTGGGATTACAAACTTGGACCATCAGGCCCAGCATGTGTCAAGATTTCATTCTCAATGATAATCCATCACGTGGATGGACCACTTTCATTTACATACTTGTCAGTAAGTGGGTGTTAGTGGTTTTTACCTTTTGACTGTTGTGCATCCTACTGCTGTGAACATAGGTGTGCAAATCCCTGTCTAAGTCCCTAGTCTCTTTCTTTAGGGCATATACCCCAAAATGGAAGTGCTGGACCCTATGGTGACCTCACGGTTAGCTTTGAGGAGCTGCCATGCTGTTTTCAACAGAGTCTGCCCCATCCTACATCTCCACCCGAACAGGGCAAGGACTCTTGTTTCACTACATCCTCCTCATTACATGTTATTCTATTTTTTTTTTTTTTTTTGATAGTAGCCAGCTTAGGGGGTGTGACTCATGGCCTTCTGGTTTGGGTTCAACCTTGGACAGCCTTGGGGCTTGACCTTGGAGCCTGAGGAGAATTTGTACGCTAGGCCCTGCTGCTATCCCACCTAGAAACTGCACCCTCTAGTGCTCACTTGTTACCTCTTATCTTTCCCTAAGAAGCCCTACACCTGGCTCCCATCGGACAGAGGCTCAATGGGTCTTCAAGGCACATGCTGAGGGGATCCAGGTGTCCTGAGGCCATTGTCCCTAGAAGGATGCCCAGAGCTTGCTGTGAGCTCTCCTGAGTCAGTGAACTCCAGATGTCCACTGCCCTTGAGTCTCTGAGCCAAAGCTTGAGTTTAGTCTGGATTCCTGGGTAGAGTGCAGAATGAGTCTTACCCTTGTTCAGTCTCAAGCTGAGGTGAGGTCCCCAGGATCCCAGAGCTCCCACACTCCACCCTGCAGGGCTGGACACTGGATGTGGCTCCTGCACCAGGAGTTTGTACACTATTTGTCATCTTTATAGTCCTTTTCCTTTATTGCACTATTTAATTTTATTAAATGGTGCTGAGGTGTGAGATATAGGAGTTTATGGCCTTGGGTAACCCCTAAACGAGTCCTGGCCTTTTCCATCTTTACTTTGTGAGTGATGCTGGCAGTGACCCTGCCTAAGGCTCTGCTTCGCAGAGAGCAGCCAATAACTCAGAGACTGTGTGTGTGTGTGTGTGTGTGTGTGTGTGTGTGTGTGTGTGTTGGGAGGGATGCCAAATACAGCATTGTCTTCATATAAAGCTATAAATACTGTAGAAATTGGAAAATATAGAAAAGAAGTGGGAAAAAAGTGTTGCCTTCTTTTCCTCCAGAAGGATGCTTTCCCATCTCTTTTGTGCAGTTCTAGGTAGTGTTGACAGCCTAGCACATTCTTGGAGACAATTCTGTGCACTGATTCTTTTTGTTATATAATATGTAGCTTTCTGAGTATAAAACATTTCATGTACTTTGAGGGGAATGCGTAGAATATGGAAATGTGTTAAGAAGGCTGCTGTGTTGTCTCGTTACTCACCAAAGTCCCATGTTAACAACCCGGATCTGCCTGGCAGTGGTGGGGGTTCGGATTGGCTGGCTTACTTGTTGGTGATGGGCTGACAGTGTTACCATACTTGCCGGCAGGGTATGAACAAACTTGTTTGTGAATCCCTTCTTCGCTGGCACAAATTGTGGTCTGGTTATTACCTTAGATTGCTTTATAGCCTCTTTCTCCCAACGGTATATGGTATGAATTAAACCAAAATTAAATATTTGTTGGGAACAGGATTTTTAAAGGTTGCAGAATATTCTATGGCATATCTGGATGGCTCTTCATTTACTCAGGCCTGTTGGTGGGTCAGCTGGGAAGCTGTGGCTTGGGAAATCTTTAACTCTCCTCTGGCTGCTTCCTGCTGGGATATCCCTGGGGAGAAACTCGGAGGTTCTGGCAGAGTACATCTATTCCCTGTGTGCATCTGGGTAAAGGGGAGACACCATGGACTTGGCTGCTGTGAGATGGACCTGGGCTGTGGATCCCCACTTCTCTGGCCTCAGGGCTGTGGTGACTCCTGGAGTCAATGTCAGCTCAGAGCTAGTGTCTTGTCGTCTCTGAGAGCTTAGATTATTTCCTTTCCCCTCGTGCAGTGTCCTAGGTAAAAGGCCCTTTGAGGAAGGCTGGGGAAAGATTCATATTATACATTTTCAATAGTATCCTAGGGCCCTTCCTCAAAAAACATGGCCTCCTTGTCATCTGAGCTCATCGGCAGCCACAGGGTCAGTCTATGGATAGCTCCTGCTCCAGCCCTGTACATCCCAGCTGTCTGCTATGAATGGCTGTTTGAGCTTTTTTGCAGGACAGCTAGGAGCCCTGCTGGCTGCTGACCCAGGGAACTCTCAGCAGGGGAGGAGTCAGATATTGGCAAGTCAGCTTCCTGTCCTGTGGGGATGATTTCAAGAACTGATTGTTATAAAGTTCAGGGGTCTCTGTGTATCCCCTACTCCAGCTCAAGGCCTTGACCTTTTCTCTGCATGTGCAGCCTGGGACGATGCTTCTTGTCTAGTTGCAGGTGAGAACATGCAGATCCCACCTCCACATTCTGCTCCATGAGGCTGCCAAGATTCCTCGGAAGATATTTCCCGAAGGACTCTGCCTATGTGTCTGTCAGTGGATGATACCACAGAAATGTGGTATGTAAACACAGTGTAATGTGGTATGTAAACACAGCCATGAGAAGAGAAGAAAATTTTATCATTTATGACAACATGAATGGAACTTGAGGTCATTATGTTAACTGATATAAGCCAGGCACAGAAGGACAGATGCTGTACCATTTTACCCACTTGTAGAATCCAAAATGTTGGCTTTATACTACAGAGTAGAATAGTGGTTTCCAGGGACTGAAGGTGGGTGGGAGGGACTGGGAACATGTTGGCCACAAGACACATGATTTGAATTAGGCAAGGGAAATAGATCAAGAGATTTATTATGCAACGTGTTTGACATAGGTGACAACGTGTATCTTGAAACTCATCAAAAGAATGTATTTTAAGTGTTCTTAACACAACAATGTATATGAAATAATATATAGTATATGTTATAATAAGTATATTATATATTAATTAGCTTAATTTAACCATTAGTATGCATATTTTTGAAAAGTATGCTATATACAATAAATATATATTAGAAAATGTAAGTTTGAAGAATAGGAGTATTATTTTATTCATTTTTGAGACAAGGTCTCACTCTGTAGTCAAGACTAGTTCTGAGCTTACTCTGTAGCCCAGGCTGGCCTTGAACTTGTGGCAATCCTCTTGTCTTAGCCCTCAGGGTGCTGGGATTACAGGTATATGCCACCATGCCTAGCTTATATGGTGCTGGAGACTTGAACCCTGGGCTTTGCACTTGCTAGTCAAGTACTTCAACCACTGAGATACGACTACCAGCCCCAAATAGAAGCATTTATTTTTGTTGGGGTTCACAGTGGTACGATGTAGAGTAGGCAGATTGGCAGAGCCTGCCAGGTGGACTTAGAACCTGGAAATGATCACAGTCAATTGAGATTTTTATCAGCACAATAGCATGTTGAGGGTCTGAAGTAAGACTTCAGCCCAGGCAAAGGGGAAGAGCATCAGTGTTTAAGCCTGATGTGGAGGGTGGAGTCGAGGATTGGGGAATGAGGACGTCAGAGGGGTGGTGGTGGGCTCTGAGGCCTTGAGAAACTGGCCTGCCTCCTTGGCTGAGCCATTAAGAAAGCCAAACTCAGATTGCAAGCACCGGGGGACTTCCAGACTCTTACTAATGTTTAACATTAACATTTCTTAAAAAGGGAGAGTTAAAAAAAAAAAAGAAAAAAGCAAAGGAACAGGGGATATCTGGGAAGAGAGGAGATGGGGACCGTTTTTCTTATTACTTTCTACAGAGTTGGGGTGTTGTTCATCTTTGTGTTTTGTCTTCCTGAGGGATTTATTGGTGTCTTTTTTTCAATTCACCAGGCTTGTTAAGTACAGAGGCATCCCCTCTTCCTGTCCCGGAGAGATCATTTCACCCACTGCTCTGGTCGGCTGCCAGCCTCTTATCTTACGCCTTGGCAATGGTGAGGTGCATTCCTTTTCCTTGCCATAGTTGTCGTCTTTGACAATAACAAAAATGCTGGACAGCTGGGTGACAAAGCTGTTGCCATTGGCATCTTTCACATGAACCACATCAGAAGAACCAGGACGTCTCTTTCAGCTGGCGATCACACTCATTGTTCCCAAGTTAACACCTCCAGCCACCATACACAGATTACCGGGGTCAAAGCTGATGAAGTCAGTGATCTTGCCAGTTTCCAAAGCTATCTGGATGGTGTCATTCCCCTTGATGAGGGGATCATGGTAGCAAATGGTGTGAGCACTGTGTGTTAGCGGATGAGGGATTCCTTTAGTGCCCACAAAGATTTTTCTTACTTTGCATAACTTCTACTTGGCCTCCTCAGGTGTCGTGTGATGAACAGCAAAGTGACCCTTGTCAATGCTAATGACATCCAGAGAGCCAGCAGGATAGATTATATCAATTCTGACTTTGCCAGCAATCTTAATGAAGCATTGCAAGCCAATCTTCTTTACTTGGCCTCTGTTCAGGGCATACTTACTCTTGGTCCTTAGGAAAGTGATGAGAGGTCTCCGTTTGTGAGGACCAGTGGATGAAGGAAGAGCAAACATGCCAGTCAATTTACCCAGCATCCAGTGCTTTAGAGCTGCTACCCACTCCAGGTGCTTCTTGGGGCCACAAGCCATGGCTGTGCTGGGCATGGAAAAAGGATCCTGTATCTTTTTCTGAGTAGGAGGATACTGTCCCCCTGATGCTGGACAAGGTTCTGGATGGCAGTTTGGATGAAGCACATCAGGGTGTGAAATAGGAATAGTCTTACCAAAATAGCAAAGGGAAATCTTAAAATTGATGATAGGATGAGTGATACCCAGGGGAGCCACTGCTGCTCCTGTTACCAATTGCACAAATCACAGTTCTGCCTCAGCTGAATCCCATCAGCATCTTCCAACCACTTTTACAGCAGGGCCCAGGTTCCCCTTGGTACCCAGGATCAGTACTGTGGCCAATACGGTGTCTTCCCTTCAACTTAGTGGCAAGGTAGGCCCTGGTGTGACCCTGACTTCTGATTTCGCAGAACCAGCATGGTGACACTTGAGGGCAGTACCACTCCTTTGGGAGGCAAGGCTGCCACCTGGGCTAAGCAACCACCTTCTGTGGAGAGGTTGTTGTGATGGTGAAGGAACCGTTGTAACTCTTACATTCCCAGACCTGTGCACCTGGCCATGGATCTGCACGCGTGTGGTTCCAGGCAACCAGGTTATTCTGAGAAGGTGCCCTAACCTTGCAGGGGCCTCTGGTTGGCACTATTTCCTTTCTTTAGTGGGCCATTCTCTTACTTTCCTGGACAGCAGGAACTGGTGATAGAAAAGAGGTGTTTGGTCTGGAAGCTATGTGGTGGGGGCATGATGGTGACTGAGATAGACCAATTGCTGGCCCTGTATAACATTTGTGGCCAGGTAGCTGGGCTGTCCCCTGGTGGAATGGCTCTGTGTTGAGGGCTGAGTGCTAGTCTCTGAGGTTAGCTGATAGCTTCATCGCTAGGGATTTCTGTTACGCTGAGCCTGTGGAGACTGTCTATGTGGATACCAAATGACTACAGGAGCTGAGTGGCATCATACATGGGGTCTTCTGCCTTGCCAATTATAGGCTGATTAAACTGTCTGTCTCCTTCATCTCCACTCTCTGTGACTGATCCTCAGTCTTTGTGTTTCATGCATTTGGCACTATTGAGGGGTCTGGTCAGGAGTTTCTAGGCCATTCTGCATCTGAGTTTGAGTTTTTTACATGACTGAAACAGGGGTCATGCATTTCTGGCAAGAATCCCACAGAAATCCTTTATTCTTGTTTGTGTATCTCATCAGAGGTGTGCAATGTTGGTATATCCCATTGCTGGAGATGTTAACCTTGGTTACCTGGTTGAAGTGGTGTCTGCCATATTTTTCTACAGCAATGTTACTATTTTGCCATTTGCACTTGTTAAGTATGCTGGGGAAGATACTTTGAGCTTATGTAAATAACTTGTTTCCCTTCAAATTTTAGCCCACTAATTTAGGATATTTCAGTAGTAATATTATTTCCAGTAAATAATACTATATCTGTGGATGGTGATTTTCTATTTCTCTTATTTTTTCTGTATTAATTGAAATTCTTTTATAAACTAAGCTGTTTCTTTTTCGTATGTATTTATACAATTATTTATATCACTATGGGTTCCTAGATACTTATTTCACTCTTTGGGTTATAATCCAATGTTATCTTTACTTTGTTGCTCAAATGGCTCCACGTTGGCCACTGGGCACCCCATCCCTGTAGTCCCGGTGTGCCTCTGACTGTCGCCATTCTGTTTCAGCACAACTTCATTTTCTAGCAGCACAAAATTCACTAGTTTGTTTTTTACCCCCAAGAAACCAAACTACTGGAAGAAGTCCTGGTTTCTTTGGTTGGAGAATGGTATTTAGAAACCCAGATCTGGGTGTTAAGTGTGGTTGTTTCTGCCAGGGTGTTGCTGCTTGTAGACCTTTTTAGGAAATACCAGAAAACACATGTGTGCTCATTAACCTGTGTGCACACACTCGCACATGTGCACATACACTCACCTCTCTATCATATGTTTACCTATCTGTGTTGTCTATACACCATCTATTTATGTGCCTATCCATTCGCCATCTGTCTGTGTATGTATGCATGTATGTATTATCATCTGTGTAATGCTTATTGTTTGGAAGCCATGGGCTTGTTATGCAGCAATAGCTAACTGGTATATGTGGCTGGGACTTTCTAAAAAAATGTTTTCAATCTCTGTGGCCAGATGGCTTTCTAAAATGCATTATGGGAGATGGAGAGAGGAGAGAGAGATATTTTTTTCTTTTCTAGTTATTTCAGAATCCCTCTAGCTGTAGGAGAGCTCTAGCCTACAGCTTCTCTTAACTATGCCACACATTCTCTGAGACCCTCCTTTCTCCGATTCTGAGTTTTGGCAGCTACAACTCTTCCGTTGTGTCCCCCAGTGCACAGTGGAAGCTGCTTCCTGTTGCTCATAGTAAAGGGGTCTTTGGTGCCTTGCTCGGTGCCTCATTGGCTTTCAGGTGTCTGGATCTCTGCACTGGCTCCCTCTGTGTGAGATGCTTGAGGTGGATTCCTTTCCTTGACTGGACAGCATTGTACACTGGCTGGGTTTCCAAGGTAGATTATAGGCACAGAGAACGGAAATAGACCAGAGAGCAGATGAGACAGAAGCCTGGGGCCGAGTGTCATAATTTGTGGGACCCACTGAAGCCATATTTAGGGGACACTTATAGCACTAGCTGCTACATTAGAAAGGGAAAAAGGGCTCCAGTTGATGACCTTCTATCTTAAAAATTAGGAAAGAAAAAAAGAACGAGTCAAACTCAAAATAAACAAACAACCCCCCCCCCAAAAAAAAACAAAAAAAGAAAAAGAAAAATATGTGATAAAACAATACAACAAAATGCTGGAGGAAAATAAATAAAATAAAAGGCTGGTTCTTTTGAGCAGATCAATAAAACTGATAATCCTTTAAACAGACCAATGGGAAAGAAGAGAGAAGATATAAATTGTCAATATTAGAAACTAGAGTGGAGACATCACTACAGATATTTGAAGGATAATAAAAAATATTGTGAACAAATTAATGCAAATAAATTCAACAACTTATATTAAATGGACTAATTACTTGGCAACACAATTTATAAAATCTCATTTAAAAAAATAACTATAGTAGTCCTGTATACTAAAGGAATTGAGTTGTAATTTGAGCCAAACCAAACCAAACCTTCCTCCAGAATGAACCCAAAACCAAACAAACAGAAAATACCTTCATCCAGGAACTAAAATAAATCTTTCATCCCTTATATTGTAGGTTCTGGGTATTGTGTCCCAGCAGTGAGAAAGACATTGGTACCCAAGAAACAGGGTCGTTGCCATGACTTTATCTGAACATATGATTTAGAAGTCTTTGGAACTGGTTTGTGGGAAGAGTTTGGAAAGGTTTGGAGAAGCCAGCTAAAGAAGTCTTAGAAGGCTACAACCCAAGCCTAATGGAAGATTCTGGTCTAAATTCAGAAGACCATGATGCTGATAGAAGTGCAGATCAGAAAGGCCAGGCCCAAGAAGTTCCAGATGGGAAGGAAGACTACTGGCAATTGGTCTAGAAATCATGCGTGCTATCATCTGGCAAAAAGTGTGTTGGCATTTTGTCCCTGTCCTGAGGCTTTGCCTGAGGCTGAGATTAACGGTGGTGGATTGCTTAATCTGGTGGAGGAAAATTCAAGGCAGCCCAGTTTAGGCTGTTACATGGATATTGCTTGCAGCTTTTAGCAGCTCTATGCTGAGAATCAAAGAAACAAAAAAGCAAGCAAGCTAACAAACAAAAAACAACACAAGAAAAAGATGTAAAAAGTTTACACTTTTGCTAGAAAGAAAGTGACTGCAAAGTTGAGGCAAAAGAGCACTTGGTTGTTGAAGGAATTAATATTAAAACAAAAACAAAGTGAAACAGGGGGGTTGGGTGGGGAGGAGGGAGGGAAGGGTGGGTGGGAGGAAGGACAAAAGGAGAGTGGGAAAGCCCTTGTCACCTTGACAAGATACATATGTGCATAAAGGGCTCAACTCCATTGTAAACCTTAAATTTTGCATGTATACATATCAAGAAAATGGAAAAAAAACAAAAACCGAAACAAACAAAAAAGAAGTTAAGTATTCTGCATAAGGACAATAGGAAAGATGCCCTAGAGCATCTCCAGAATCAACAAAACCCCAGTATTTACCCACTCAAGGGTACAATCCAAAAGACTTTGCTTAGAAAAGAGAGCCCCACGCAAGTGAATTCGCAAGGAGTTCAGTCATGTATGAACTCAGAGGACTCTGTTGCCATGGTCCGGAGGATCAGACTACTATTCAAGCCAGCAGCAGACCTTAACATCATCCATACTGTGCTGGTTTCACAGAATGCAAGAGTTATGTAGTCAGGAAAGCTTCCACTCAGATTTCAGAAGAAGGTCTCGGAAGCTAGGCAGTATGCCCCAGGCAGTGGTTAAAGCTGTGAAAGGGAAGATAAAGGTACAGTGGAGACCCTGGAAATTTGGAGATGCCAGTCACATGGATCGTCTGCAGAGTAAGGCCACAGGCTATGAGTGAAGCCAGACCAAAAGAGAATCCATGAAGGTTGCAATAGGAGGCAATGCTGTAGTGGTGGGGAGCTAAGATTTTGCCACAGTTTGTACTGGTGATAAGAGGTTGGGGAATGGAATACAGAATGTCATAATAGAATCTGTGTGACAAATTCAGGAAACAAACTCACTGGAGGAGGTGAGAGGAAAGATGGAGAGCTCTGCCCTTCAGGGCACCTCAGCAAGAAGAGAGGGGACAATGAGATCTCCACCCTGAGGTTATGAACCTCTGACTTTGTCATTATTCATGTTTTTTTTTTTTTCTAACAAGTAAAGTCTTCTCTTGGTGAAAAGAGTCTGCACCATTGTGGCAGCAGTCAGCAAGGACCTGGGGCTGGAAGGAGTGAATCCTGGGACCATACTGCAGCTCTGACATCTTCTGGTTGGGTGAGTTCAGGCAGCTCTTTCACCTTCTCCAAGTCTTCATTTTGTAATCTGTAGAACAGAGTTATGAGAGGGACAGCTGTCAGGGTTGTGGAGGGCATTGGTGAGGTGGGAGCTCTGTAGAGCTGCTACAGAGGAACGCCTCACTCCCCTGAGGGGATTCATTTGCCCACCACCTATCCACTCACTCATGCATTTGCCCGTGCATCCATATAGTCCCCTTCCACCCAAGCACCAACCCATCTTCCTATCCATTCATGTGTGCATACATGTCCCTACCACTACCTGTCCATCCAGAAACAACTTTATTGTGTGCATCTGAGAGGCAGTGATTTTCCATGACAAGCTCCTTCTGTCTGGCGGGGATCAGATGAATCCTGGCCAGAAAGAATGCCAAGCACAGCCCCGTGCTCTGAGCTCTGAGAAGGTAGGCCCTCCCCGAATGAAGAGAGATAGAAAAGGTGGGCCCTTCCTGGATGAAGGTGAGGTCCTCCTGGGTCTGGGAAAATGGGTCCTTCCTGGATAGAGAATCTGAGTCCTCTGGGGCCTAAGAAGGCAGGTATCCCTGAATGGAGAAAGTGGATGCTCAAGAAGGTGGGTCCTCCTTGGATGGAAAAGGGGAGGTTTCCTAGGTCTACAACAGTGTGCCCTCCTGAGTCTGAGAAGATGAGTTCTCGCTGTATGAAAAGAGTGAATCCTCCCTAGAAGGAGAGGATAGGTCCTTCCAGGATGGAGAAATTGTGTTCTCCATGGATACAAAAAGTTTAACCCCATGTTTCGTCTGGATATGATGGTGGTGGTGATCACAGGCCCAGGGCCCTGACCCTAGCAGCAATCCTGCATAAGCTGTGATGCAGGCCTTCCAGTAGGTGGCAAGGGCCAAACTGCAGCTCTTATGGTGAAAGGGAATTAGAGTTAGAAAACCCAGTGGTGAGGCTCAACCAGGCCAAGATTGCTATCTGTGGTAAATGCAGTGCCCCTAGCAGATTATACGGACGTAGGATTGGTTAATAGGAAGCGGCTCAGCATGAGGAGCCAATGCCCTGCTACCAAATCAAAATAAGCCAGAAAATTCCCTAATGTGGCTGCAGAGTGAGATGTAGTGAGACTCAAATTGGTAAACTTGAGAGACACAAGGATGATGGCTTTTTCTTCTTGGTTTGCCCTCTCTCCTCTGTGCGGGTGCAGGGTGGACAGTCACCACCAGCCTGAGTTCAGTTTTCCTGGTTTGGTCCCATGGAAACTTCCACCATGCCTCAGCCTTCCCACAGGGTTTGAGTGGTCCGTGGTGCAGGAAAAGGGACTTAGGGATGCTGCTTCATTCTGAGACAAGAAAGTGATGGCCAAGGTGAGAATGACCACCTTGCCCGGTCAGAGGTGGATGCTTCTGAGCCAGGGCATAACTGTCCGGACCCTGTATCAGGTTGGACCCGTAGCCAGCTACCGACAGAGTCCCAGCCCCACACCCTATAGTGTTTACCTGAACAAGGCACTGTTCCCAGGATCTGTACAGAATTTACAGTCTTGACCACAGGGAGGAGGTAGCAAAGACGTCACAGGCTCTGTGACGGTCCCACTCTGCATGTCCACAAGATGACTCATCAGGAAGCTGATGGTAGGTGGGCAGGGGCAGAGTGAGAGAAGTCTGGTGAGGGACAGGAGAAAAGGGTCTCTAACCTTGTCAAGGAAAATGTACAGCCCGCATCACTTTGGATGATATTTAATTCTGTGTGTGATTGGCTGGGCTACAGTCCCCAGCTTTTGGTCTATATGCTGCTGTCAAGCTATTTTTCAGATGTGGGCAGATTGGTGAGGCAGTGGTCATTTGGTGTAGATCCCCCAGGGTGACATTGGCTTGAGCTCTTTGGGGCTTGTGGCTGTCCCAGTCCACACTGTTCCAGAAGGGGCAGGTATCTGCAATGGGAGAAGTTGGTAAATACCGAGCAGGGAGCTTCCTGCCAATTCATTGGACTGGACTCTGTTGGGGGCACAGGACTGAGATCTGGTGGGAGGGAGCTGAGAAGGGCCACAGAGCCTGCCAGAAAGTGATTTTGAAAGGAATCCTCCCTATTCTGCCCACCCTGGTCCTAGGGTCACTAGTAGCTAGAAGGGAGGGCGATCCTCCTTGGGTGTGTATAGGCATTGGGCAGCAGGGGCTGCTGCATCCTGAGGAAGCTCAGGTTTACCCAGGGAGTCATAAAAAAGATAAACTCAGATAGCATGAATCAATATTTCCCCCATCCTGGCCACGGATCTCCCACAGCTGTTTTCTTGATAATCTGGTGAACGCCCCACCCACCCCAGGCCCCTCCCCTGCCCTCCTGCCCGCCCTCAAACATTCCACTGGACATATAAGTCCTGGGCCCCTGCCCTAGGTTGCTCTCCCACATTGTCCTGCTGAGCCACCATGGGGCTGCCACTGGCCTGCCTGGTGGCCATCTGCCTGGCCCCGGCATTGGCCAGGGGCTTTGAGCTCCAGAGAGGTGAGAAGGCTGGGTGAGGCGGGCAAGGGAGTGGGCAGAGCCTCTTGAGGGCAAGAAGCCTGGGAAGCACAAAGCAGTGAGTGGCTTCTGGGAGTGGGAGGTGGTCCCTCTGCCTAGCCTTTGGAGTGGTCCTGTCCTGAGTACCTCAGGGCACAAGTGGATCCAGCTGAGTGAGGGTCTTGGGTCCTCGCCATCCTTTGGGATTGAATGTGGGTCCCAGGGATCCCACACTGAGTGGACAGAGCAGCCATTGCAGGTACTGTTATCTGTCAGTGTGGAGAAGCATGCACGGGGTATTCAGGAGGTGCCAGGCTGGGGGAGGTCTCAGGTATTACTCGCAAAGGGTGAAGGTGAGGATGGCCCCTCTGGGGAGCGAGCTGTTTCCTCAAAGGGTCATGGTATCCAGATGGGTCTGTCAAACCTGTGCTTGCACCATCAGAGCAGATGCAAAGCCACTAAATGCTAATCCTGTGGGTGGATCTCCTGTGGACTGACATGGGACAGCCTCTGAGGAATCTAGCACAGTTCTTCTACTGGACGAGGAGTTAGGGGACTGGATGAAGGAGTGTGGCCGTGACCATGGGGGGGCACTGGGAGAGGCGGACAAAGTGGCCTGGATGCCAGAGGCCCCGCTGCCTCCAGCTCCCACTACACAGCTTACACTGGGCACCTAGACACATGCTTGAAGGGGCTGAGGACCTCAGGTTATGTGGACATGGTCCAGCAAGGGCCCTATGCTGGGACTTCTGGTGGGTACCTCGGGGACCAGTTTGGGGCATGTCTGGAAAGCAGCCTCCCTCAGCCTGCTAACTTATCCTGTGTTCCCTACCACTCCTTTAGTAGGCAAATCCCGAAGCCACAGCCACAACGTCTGCAGTACCTGGGGCGACTTCCATTATAAGACTTTTGATGGTGACATCTTCCGCTTCCCTGGCCTCTGTGACTACAACTTTGCCTCCGACTGCCGAGACTCCTATAAGGAATTTGCTGTACACCTGAAGCGGGGCCAGAGGCAGGATGGGGGCCACCCCCGGGTAGAGTCCGTCCTGCTCACCATCAAGGATGACACCATCTACCTTACCCACCAGCTGGCCGTGGTGAATGGGGATATGTGAGTGGTGAAAGGCTCGTCCCCTCCCATACCCTAGCAACAAGGAATTACTGCTGGCTCCAGGCAGCCCCTGCGAGGCTCCCTTTTGTCCTAACACATGGCTAGGAAGGAGGGCCTTGAGATTTAAGGTCAAGGATTCAGTCAACAAGCACTTGTAAGTTCCCACCAGGAGACCTCCTTCCGTAGGTCAGGGGTCTAATTCAAACTGTGAGTGCCTTATGGTCCTGTCCCTCAGAGCCTTCAGCAGCCCTGGGTTGCTACAAAGCTCGTTCCTCAGACTAGAGTTACAGAAGCTGGTAGGGGGAGGGTACCTGCCCCACCAGTTATTGTCCCGACATTGTCTCTGGAACAATGAGGCCCTCTTAAATGTATTCCTGTCCAGCGGGTTCCCTACCTGCCAGATTTGCCCTTTTCCTGTTCCAGGGGATTCTGTTTCCCATCATGCCCTGACAGGGCCATGGTCTCACAGGTGGGTGGGTGGCAGCAGAGGGCTCCCGGAAAAGAGGCAAAGAGCCTGGGTGAAGTAGGTGCCTGAGCCTGCATGGGAGCAGAGTGAGATCCTTCTAGTGTCAAGACAGCCCCAGGGGTGATGCTTGGGCTGGGGTTGGAAAAGCCCCATTCCGGCAGGCTCTGTGGGAGACATAACTCTGTGCAGAGGGCCCTGCCCAGGGCAGTGTCCATGGAGGGAGGCACGACGGGAGGGGACCAGCCTGGGTCAGGTGCTTCTTGGCCACTGTTGGTGTCCACCCCCAGCCCCTGAGCCTGATTTCGGGACAGAAGCTGGGGAGGGAGCTGACCCTGTCACACAAAGCACATAGCCTGTTTCCCCGAAGCAGCAGGACTCCTGGGGGGAGAAGCTGGTGCTGACAAGTGACTCCTGGTGTTCCCCACCCACAGGGTTAGCACCCCACACTACAGCTCCGGGCTGCTCATTGTGAAGAATGATGCCTACACCAAGGTCTACTCCCGCGCTGGGCTGTCCCTCATGTGGAACCGGGAAGATGCGCTCATGGTGAGCACCTGCTTCCTGGGCTCCTCCGTCAGGCTACGTGGCAGGACTCTTCCACCTGGGATGATGGAGAGGCTGTAGGAGGGAGTGGCCAGCAGTGGAGTCTTACTGGCCTGGCCCTGGGAGGGGACACTCGGGGCCAGAGGGACAACGGGCTGGCTCTCACTTTTCTTCCTAAAATATGCTGCTTCTAGTGACCTGTGCCGTGGGACCCTCCCTGGTAGTGGACCCTAGCCCTCCTCCCCACCTGCGCTTGTTTAAGGAGATGGCCCAGATTATGGGGCTCCCGGTGGCTGCCCTAGCCCTGTGGTCCTTACCTACCCCCTTCCCTGATAGCTGGAGCTGGACAGCAGGTTCCAGAATCACACCTGTGGGTTATGTGGAGACTATAATGGTATGAAGACCTACTCAGAATTCCTTTCCGAAGGTGAGTGTGGGCTGGAGCTTGGCAGGTCAGAGGCAGAGTGGGCCGTGGGTGAGTGCTGACCACTGACTGCTGTGTCCAGGCATACACTTCAATGCCATTGAGTTTGGGAACATGCAGAAGATCAACAAGCCTGAGGTGATGTGTGAGGATCCTGAGGATGGGACAGCACCAGATTCCTGCTCTGAGCACGTGAGTCACAGGCGTGGTAGCCCCTGTGTTCTTCCTGTGCTCCCGGAGAGCCTGTACCCGCTGGCTTTTTCTGGGGATCCTTGTGGCTATGGGAAGGGAGGAGAGAAGTGAGCAGCCACCCACCGTATACTCCTTCCCACCAGCGTGCCGAGTGTGAGAGGCTGCTGACGGCCACAGCCTTTGAGGACTGCCAGGCCCGTGTGCCACTGGAACTGTACGTGCGCGCTTGTATGCAGGACCTCTGCCAGTGTCCGCAGGGGGACAACTGTGTCTGCAGCACTGTGGCAGAGTTCTCCCGACAGTGTTCCCACGCTGGTGGCCGGCCTGGTAACTGGAGGACCGCCTCGCTCTGCTGTAAGTGCTGGGTACCCCTGTGATACTCGGGACTGTCCACGTGGAGCTCAATGCCAGAGTTCTCAGGCCTGGGGACACTGGGGGGTGAGCTGTGTCATTGCTAGGCACCCAGAAACTGCCACTCGGGGGAGCCAGGCAGATTCCCAGGGTACTCCTTGCTGCTGTGCTCGTCTCTCCCCGACATGCCCTCTCACGGGGCTTTCTTTGCTTCCAGCCAAGAGCTGCCCTGGGAACATGATTTACCTGGAGAGTGGCTCACCCTGTATGGACACTTGCTCACACCTGGAGGTCAGCAGCCTGTGCGAGGAGCACCGAATGGACGGCTGCTTCTGCCCCAAAGGTGCGCACTTGGAGACCCTGACCCAGAGAAGGGATGGGGGGTGGCTACTGGGATGGGCCCAAAGGAGCAGAGGTTCCTGTGGATGGGAGGCCTGGGTGACAGCCCCACTCTGGGGAGTCTGGCGTTTTCTGAGGCTGCCCAGGGTGACTTCGTGTTCCTGGCCATGCCAGACACTGTGTATGATGACATCACGGGTAGCGGCTGCATCCCCGTGAGCCAGTGCCACTGCAAGCTGCACGGACACCTATATGCACCAGGACAGGAAGTCACCAATAACTGTGAGCAGTGGTGAGTTCTGGTGTCTAGGGTTCAGAGCTAAGTAGGTGGGGGCATCGTTGTTTTATAATCTTGTACCCTACTCTGCCTGGCAGTGTGTGCAATGCTGGTCGCTGGGTGTGCAAAGAACTGTCGTGCCCTGGAACCTGTGCCCTGGAAGGTGGCTCCCATATCACCACCTTTGATGGGAAGAAGTTCACCTTTCATGGGGATTGTTACTATGTCCTTACCAAGGTAGGCAGCCAGCCTAGCAGGTGGGTTATCTGGGTTAGCTGGAGACACTTCTTTGCTGGTGTGGGTAGATGGCCTGGCTCTGGGGGAGCACATGCCCTGGGCTGACCCTGGGATGGGATAGGTGTTGCTGCAGTATGAGAAGTGGGGTTTCCTCCTTTGGGGGCCTTAGGGCACAGGGTCTGCCAGTCCCGGCCCTCAGTGTGTGCAATGCCTCCTTCCCTCCCCACACAGGTTGACCACAATGACTCCTATGCCCTTCTGGGTGAGCTGGCCCCCTGTGGCTCCACAGACAAGCAAACCTGCCTGAAGACAGTGGTGTTGTTGACTGATAGGAAGAAGAATGTGGGTGCCCCCTTTCTTCACCTCCCCAGGGTCCTTTGGGTCCTCTGGGTCCTCTCAGTCCCATGACCCTGGGCTTCTCTCACAGGTGGTGACCTTCAAATCAGATGGTAGTGTGCTACTCAATGAGCTAGAAGTGTCCCTACCCCATGTGGCTGGTGAGTCCTGCTCAGGACAGGCCCCGGGGTTGTGGGCTCTGGTAGGATTTGGACAGTTCAACCTTTGTTCCTAGGAGGTGGGGTAGGAGAGAGGTACCTATGGCAGACACTCTGTCCTTGGGCCTTGCTTGTGGTGGGGAGATGTGGGTATGTCTTCTCCACAGCATGAGCCCTGCTGCTGGAGCCCTACTGACCCTCATGGTGCCTTTGCTTCGCAGCCAGCTTCTCCATCTTCCGGCCCTCCTCCTACCACATTGTTGTGAACACAGCCCTTGGGCTGCAGCTGCAGATCCAGTTGGTCCCTGTCATGCAACTCTTTGTAACACTGGATCCATCTGCTCAGGAACAGGTGCAGGGTAAGCGGTCCTTCCTGGCTTGTCCGGCAAACTCCCCAGGTGGGGTGTTTCTTACCCTCAACCCTTCTCAATTCTGTGTTGTCCCTCAGGCCTCTGTGGGAACTTCAACGGCCTGGAAAGTGATGACTTCAAGACATCTGGTGGGTTGGTGGAGGCCACAGGTGCCAGCTTTGCCAATTCCTGGAAGGCCCAGTCAAGCTGCCATGACAAGCTGGATTGGCTGGATGACCCCTGCTCCCTCAACATTGAGAGTGGTGAGGCTTGGATGCAGCTGGACTCTTGGCCAGTGTGGTCTCAGGGTGGGTGGGCTCTAGGTTGGTTGTAGTGTGTGAGTGATGGGTGAGTGGAGGCTGAGGGCCTGCCTTGCACAGGGTTGGCCCATTCACCTGCTGCTTCCTGCTGTGTGGCTGGTTTATGGTGGTCCATGGGGCAGCTTGCCAAGGGACACAGCAGAGGGGCCAGGCAAACTAATCACTGGTTGGTGGCCCTTGCCCAGGGTTTAGCTTTGTGTCATGATGGCACCCCTTCTATCCACCAATCAGCACATCTGAGTATTCCCGGACTTTTGGAGTTGAGAGAAGGGAGGTGTGGGCACCATGCAAAGGGGTCTTCAGTCTTTCTGGAGCTGCCCAGAGGTTTGACCAGAGGGAGGAAGGGTTCTGGGCTTAGGTCTACACAGGGAATCCTGTCTGCTACAGCTGAGGTGAGTAGGCAGCTGGGATCAGGGAGTGTGTAGCGGCCGGCCTGCTGAGTTTCTGACCCTCCCACTCCTAGCCAACTACGCTGAGCATTGGTGCTCCCTCCTGAAGAAGACAGAGACCCCCTTTGGCAGGTGCCACCAGGCTGTGGACCCCACCGAGTACTACAAGGTGAGTCTGCCATCACACAGGTCCACCCCCACCCTTGATACCTTGCAGCGTCCTGAGAACCAGCATGGTATGCTCTGTGTACCTGGCTAAGCATGGGAGTTGCCAGGTGTGAGTGCATGTGTGTGAAGTGTGCATCTGCGAGTGCTGGTGTACATGCTTGTCTTAGTTACTTTTTCATTGCTGTGACTCAATACCCGACATCCACAAATTTAGGGGAGGAAAGGTTTATTTTAGCTCACAGTTTCAGGTCACAGTCCATTCAGGGGCAGCAGGCAGCAATCGAAGTACATGGCAGAGACAGGTGGAGGTGGCTTCTCACTACATCACAGATAGGCAGGCAGGTTGAGACTAGGTGAGACCAGTCCCAGTCCCAGTCCTAGTCCTCCAAGGAAGGCAGGATGCAGCTTCCAGGTCTCTGCCCAGTGATTAGCCTCTTCTGCATCCAGGTGTGGAAGGGGTGGTAAATCCCCACTACCTGCCTATAATTCAATTTACATGCCAATAACCCAATTTACATGCCTGTAATCCATCCCTTCAGACTAGACTCCAGTCTCCCAACAGCACATGGTTCCATAGACAATCCACAACATTGAAATACATGAGACTTTGGGGGGACATTCCAGATCCAAACCACAGTAATGCATGTGTGTGTAAATTCACTCAAGGGTACAGGGGTGCTGAGGCAATGTTCTGGTCTCCTCACTTCATTGTTTCCTGCTTGGTTTGCTGTCCAGAGGTGCAAATATGACACATGTAACTGTCAGAACAATGAAGACTGCCTGTGTGCAGCCCTGTCTTCCTATGCACGAGCCTGTGCTGCCATGGGTGTCATGCTGTGGGGCTGGAGGGAGCGAGTCTGCAGTGAGTACCCCTGGGAGCTTCCAAGGGACAGGCTGGGGCCCTGGGAAGGGGTGGTCCAGGGAGGGAGTCAGCCCCCTGCAGCAGGTTTCCGGTTTCTTCTACCAGGAGCCACAGGAAACCAGCCTCCTAGAACTCTCTACTGATAGCAAGGGGCAGTAATGCTGCAAGGACCAGAGATATGGGATGATCAGGGGCTATTGCAGCTGTTTCTGGTTGGGGGTCCCAGGGTGGCTTCCCTCCTTGGCTCCTCGGCTAGTCCCCATTCTGGTGGGGACTTGGGGACAGCCTGTGAGAACAGGAGCATTGGGGGTCATCCTCCTACCCCTCACTCTGGCCCTGTGGTCCCTCCACAGACAAGGATGTGAACTCCTGCCCTAACTCGCAGATCTTCCTGTATAACCTTACCACCTGCCAGCAGACCTGCCGCTCCCTCTCCGAGGGGGAGACTCATTGCCTCAAGGGCTTTGCACCTGTGGATGGCTGTGGTTGCCCTGACCACACCTACCTGGATGAAAAGGGCCGCTGTGTGCCCCTAGCCAAATGCTCCTGCTACCACCATGGCCTGTACCTGGAGGCCGGGGATGTGATCCTGAGGCAAGATGAGCGATGGTGAGTGACCTGGACTTGGGGAGGGGACACAGTATTGGAAGGGTGTTGCTTCTGGATCTCTGCCCAAAGCTGAGGTACTGGGAGCTCTACCTGGAGGAGCTGAGACCTTCCCAGTGGGGGTGGGTTCTGAGAGAGTGGCCAGGCTGGCATTAGTCCCTGCGAAGTGGTGCTTCTGGTGCTTGTGTTCTGTGGTGACTCTGCCTCTGTCCTGTTCACACCCCCCTCTCTCGCAGCACTTGCCAGAATGGGAGGCTGCATTGCAAGCCCATACAGCTGCTCAGCCAGAGTGAGTAGGCACTACCCCATGAAGGACCAGCTCCCTGAAACCTGCCCCCCATTCCTCCTCCTCCCCAGCCCCTCTACCTTCAGCCTGAACTAAGGCAATGCTCTCCATCTGGCAGGCTGTGTGTCCCCAAAGATCCTTGTGGACTGCAACAACTTGACTGCCCTTGCCACCCGGAAGCCCCGCCCCATCAGCTGCCAGACCCTTGTCGCTGGCTATGTGCGTACTGGGTTGGGGAAGGAGAGAGGTAGGCAAGGGTCCAGATGCTGAATCCTATGGACACTGGCCTTTATTGACACTCCTCTATCCTTGGAAGGAAGTGACAGCCTGTTAGCCCTGGGCAGGCGACCCTCAACTGTTTCCCTGCCCTGTGTTGGGCCTGGACGCAAAGGTCTCCTGGCCAGGGAGAAGGCTGTGGGGGGGCAGGGTACTATCGGAGCTCTTCCCACCAGCATGTACCCTTGAATCCCAGAGAAGGCTTTTGTCTTACCTGAACCTATTTCTGACTGTCTCCAGTACCACACGGGGTGTGTCAGTGGCTGCATATGCCCGGATGGGCTGCTGGATGATGGCAGAGGTGGCTGTGTGGAGGAAGAGGAGTGCCCGTGTGTTCACAACAAGGGCCTCTACCTCCCTGGAGATAAGATCAAGTTAGACTGCAACAACACGTGGTGAGTAGCCAGCTCAGCTACTGGCGAGAACAGTCTGGGGCAGGTGCCTTGCATGCGGGGTCTGACTAGGTCTCGCAGAACAATGGGGCTGCCTCACTTGGCCGGCTGGATGGGCTCTGTGTCTGCCACCAACCCTGGAGCTGGATGGGAGACTTTGAGTGTGTGCATACCTGATGTCTTGCCTGGGTTGCCCAGGGTGCTGTCCCCATGTGTGCCTGGGGCTTCACCAGACTGCTCAGGGTGCTTCTTATCCTCCTCAGTACCTGCCAGAAAGGACGCTGGGAGTGCACGCAATTCACATGCCATGGTACCTGTTCCATCTATGGCAGCGGCCACTATGTCACCTTTGATGGAAAGCACTATGACTTTGATGGACACTGTTCCTATGTGGCCGTTCAGGTCAGCTGTGGGCATTGTTGGGGCCAGGTCATGTAGCCCCCACTCTGCTGCCCTGAGGTATAGTGGTCTTAGAGGTGGTGGGGGCCAGTCCTTCCTTAGCCCCAGATCCCACACTGCTAAGAGAAATGAGTTTTCTACTGCAAGTGATCTGGGCATGGTTGAGGCCTCCCTTCACCCTTCAGTTCAGTGGCCATCCTGCAAGTGCACAGGGCGGGGTGACCTAACAGCAGCCATCGGACAGAGGGGCCCGTGTATATGTGTGTGTGAAGAGAGGACCAGCAAACTCCCCCAATTCCTCGTACCCATCATTATTCCCAGCCAACATACGAGGAACTGAGGCTTGGTGAGGTCTGAGTCAGAAGTTCCCACGTGGGAAGAAACAGAGCCAGGGTTTGCTTAGCAGGCTTCCCTGGTCCCAATGGCTGGGCTAGATACACCCTGGGGCATGTGTGTCCTGACTCTCCCAGCTGACGTTGCCCCATTGGCACCCAGGACTACTGTGGCCAGAACTCCTCAACTGGCTCCTTCAGCATCGTCACTGAGAACGTCCCCTGTGGTACCACTGGTGTCACCTGCTCCAAGGCCATCAAGATCTTCATCGGGGTAAGTGCTCCCCATCCCCAGGGATGTGGGAACTTCTGTGGAGCCTCGACACAGCCAGCGAATGGCCTTTCTTCTCCCAGAGAACAGAGCTGAAGTTGGAGGACAAGCACTTTGAGGTGATCCAGCTCGAGGAGGGCCACCATGTGGCTTACACCACTCGGGAAGTAGGCCAGTACCTGGTGGTTGAGGCCAGCACGGGTGTCATTGTGATCTGGGACAAGAAGACCACTGTCTTCGTCAAGCTGGCTCCCTCCTACAAGGTGTGGGCTCTGGGATGCCCTGTGTATGGGGGGGATACCCCCCTCACCTGCCCTTGGAGCTCTCTCCAAGCCCAGGCTTTCTTGTCTCCAGGGCACTGTGTGTGGTCTGTGTGGGAACTTTGATGATCGCACCAACAATGATTTCACCACACGGGATCGCATAGTGGTGGGCAGTGAGCTGGACTTTGGGAATAGCTGGAAGGAGGCCTCTACCTGCCCAGATGTGAGCACCACTCCAGACCCTTGCAGCCTGAACCCGCATCGCCGCTCCTGGGCCGAGAAGCAGTGCAGCATCATCAAGAGCAGCGTGTTCAGTGTGTGTCACAGCAAGGTAGGTGGGGCTGCTGGTGTGACCGGGGATGTAGCCAAGAGAAGGGCAGGTAGGGCTGGGCTGTAGTCGGAGCGTTTCCACGTGTTCGAAGGGCATGTTTTGGGAACTACCTTGCCGCATTACAATGGCGTCTTTGTTCTTCTGCTTCTGCTCTGTCCATTTTGTTCTTTGGACGTGTGTCTAGACCGGCCCTCACTCTGAGACTCCTAGCTGGGCCCTAGCCTCTCTACCATCTCTGGCTTATGTGCTCACCAGAAAAGGAGAAAAGATACAACCTGCTAATGCCCATATGGCCCCCAGTTGCAGGCAGTAGGGGAGGGGCCAGTTTTAGGACTGCTACCTCACAGCTGAGGGCCTCAGAACTCACAGGCTGGATGACAGGTCTACCAACCTAGGTAGGATAATTGTCTCTGGTTGGCCTCCTTCCACGGCCAGCCACTTTGGAGCCCTAGGAAGCTGATGCTGAGTAGCTGTGCCCTGTGTCTTCTGCTCCAGTGCCTGTGGGCAAAGGTCCTGGTGCATGAAGAACAGGTCAAGGACATATCAAGGACTTCTTTCAGGTGGATCCCACTGTCTTCTATGAGGCCTGTGTGCATGACTCCTGCTCCTGTGACTCTGGTGGGGATTGTGAGTGTTTCTGCTCTGCTGTGGCTTCCTATGCCCAGGAGTGTACCAAGGCAGAGGCCTGCGTGTTTTGGAGGACACCAGATTTGTGCCGTGAGTACTCACTGTCCTAGACCCGGGGCTGCGGTGAGGGCTGGGGTTCATGCTTCACATCCAAGTAACATTGTGCATGTCACCCACCTCCGACACTTCCCTGGATATTCCCCCTTGGACTGTGGGGAAGCCTGGGGTGGCAGGAGCCAGCTGGATGCATCTCTGCTCACAATGTCTTATCTCACATTCTCTCTCACTTTGGCACATGCCTGTTCCTTCCTTAGTCTGACCTTGCCTTTTTTCCTGATGCTGCCCCAGCCATATTCTGTGATTACTACAACCCCCCGGATGAGTGTGAGTGGCACTATGAGCCATGTGGGAACCGCAGCTTTGAGACCTGTAGGACCATCAACGGCATCCACTCTAACATCTCTGTGTCCTACTTGGAGGGTGAGTGGGCTGGTCCTCAGGGGCTTGGGACCTGCAGGTGGAGAGGCCCAGGCCCTGCCTTTCTGGCCCCTGGCTTTGCCAGAGGAGCCTCCCTGAGGGAAGGACCTGATGGATGCAACCTATGGGGATGGTCTAATGGATCATGGGTCCTCCATGATGGTTCAAGTCCCATGCCCTGTGCCCTCTAGGCTGCTATCCTCGGTGCCCCAAGGATAGGCCAATCTATGATGAGGACCTGAAGAAGTGTGTCACTGGGGACCAGTGTGGCTGTTATATTGAAGATACTCACTACCCACCTGGAGCATCAGTTCCTAGCAAGGAGAACTGCACATCTTGGTACCTAAGCTCACACTGCCTGGGGACTGGGGAAGGATGGTGTTCACACAGGTTATATATGCATACACATGCAGACAAAAGCCATACATGAACAGATGCCCATATATCTATTATATATATATATATATATATATATATATATATATATATACACATAGGCAGGCTACACATACATGCACAACGTACAAATAGACACTTCTCCACACACTTTGATACATGCGACTCCCATGCACAGGTACAGGCACACATGTCACATGTGTCACACACATGCACACATATCACATACATATATCAGCACACAAAATGCATACATGTGTACCCACATGGACATTGTCACATACAGGTGCACAGTCACACAGGCACATGTATGCCCACAGGAAGCAGGGCATGGAGACCCTTCAGCCTGCTTACATTTGGAACCCAATAGAGCTTCTTTCAAGTTGCCCTTTGGGGCATGCCTGAGGCTTGGGCTGGAACTTAGGGTGGGAAGTTTGGTGGGGAGGATGGGGAGAGGGTAGAAAGCTTGGTGCTTGTGAGCATGGAGGGTGCAGGAGGTGTTGGGAAGCTGCGTGTCTGTGAGAGGGGAGGCCGTAGGAAGGATTTGCAACTACTGCACTTGCTTTGCAGCGTGTGTACTGACTCCTCACACGTCATCTGCCAGCCGGATGAAGGTAAGTCACTCATTGCTGCTGCTTCTGAGGTGTCGGGCAGAGTTCTTACCTTGGCTGCCCTGTTCCTGGGTTCTGCCCCTTTGGTGCCTGTGGGTTTTCTTGGCTCAGACCTTCTCTACTGTGCAACCATTCTGTAGGACTTATATTGTACATTGTTGTTTCTTCTGGGAGCTGGGGGTGAATTTCTGCTCTTCAGTCCAGCCTCTATGTTCTATTGAGGCTTTTTTTTTCAAAGGGAGGGGATCCTGAGATGGGATCTTGCTGGGGCATTTTTCTGTCATTGGCTGGAACCGAGAGACACTCAGCCTTCCTTTGTGTGTGACAGCCCAGGAAGTCTATCTCTCCCAGTATGTTGATGGATAGCCTCCCTCCCACCCCCAGGGAAAATTCTCAACTACACCCAGGATGGCGCCTTCTGCTACTGGGAGATCTGTGGTCCCAATGGGACAATAGAGAGGTACTTCAACATCTGTGTGTCTACCACGCCACTTCCGTCCACTACGACCACCTCTACCACGATCCCCACCTCAACCACCACCATCCCCCCCATCACTACTACCACTACCACCACTACATCCACGACAGGTAAGGCTCTTGTGCCATGCTTCCTGTACTCATGCTCCTATCTTTCCCTGGATTAGTACAAGTGGCCCAGTCTGGCTCTGCCAACTTTCATTCTGCAAATCAGCTGCAAAATGAAGTGATACTGATATTCCTTTGAACATGGAAAAATTGTCTAGTAAAGGTTAGGAATATCAGAGGATTTCCTTAAAATTCCCTGCATTTGTTCTACATGAAACCATACCTATCCCTGAACAAGCTGCTAGGGGTATGACAGTCACAGGATAAAAGCCACCTTTAAACATGAAAAATGCATTTGAAAAAATCTTAAACTATATCATGATAACCTCTTTTCCTTTTACTTTATAGCACCTCCTTCAATGACTCCACGTAAGTGATATTGGCAATACTTCACAATGATAAAAAAGGCCAAGAAGAGGGAAACTTTCTTCAGGACCAGGTGGATGCTGGGCTGGGCTCATCTGCTAGTGGGCCAATGAAAGGTGTACTCTGATGAATTCATTCATTGTTTTCTGAGCCCAGGGACTAATGAGTCAGGTCATGATCAGACAGGGTGACCATGATATTGGTTAAGAGATAAAACTCCTTCAATACTCTTCCTTATTGGAATGGGTGGCACTTACGTTACATACTTTCAGTACTTTTTTTAACACAGAAGTTTGAAGATAGCTATGAGAGAGTGTTGAACTGAAACTTCTAGACCTGGGTTTGTCATGCCCAGAAGGGTGTGGCTCCTTATCCATAGGCCTCATTCTCTCAGTTATAAAACGAGGGCAGAGGTGCTATCTAGCCCTAAACTCTAACCCTACGCCTTGGTTCTCAAGTGATGATGGGGAGCTGCTTCTGAGGTTTCAGGCAGAATCTCTACCCAAGCAGCTGTGTCTGGGGGATGTCATGGAAGTTAATGAGTTCTCCAAATTAAAGTGAATTCCTTGATTGTGCCTTTCTCTACATACCAATGACTGATGCTGGGCTTTGTGTTTCTAGACCCGTGCTGTTTCTGGACTGATTGGATCAATGAGGACCACCCAAACAGTGGCAATGATGATGGTGACCATGAGACCTTTGAAGGTGTCTGCGTGGCTCCTGAGGACATACAGTGCAGGTCAACTGCAGAGCCCCACCTCAGCTTGGAGGAGCTGGGCCAGAAAGTCCAGTGTAACGTATCATTTGGATTCATTTGCAAGAATGAGGACCAGTTTGAGAATGGACCATTTGGACTGTGTTATGACTACGAGATACGAGTCAATTGTTGTGTACCAGTGGACATTTGTCCAGTGACTACCTTACCCACAACTTCAATAACCACTCCTGCTCCTGTACCAACGACTACACCTACAAGTTCACCACCAACTACTACAGCCCTTCCACCCACAGCCACACCAGCTCCTCCAACAACGACTACACCTACGACCCCACCAACAACCACTTCAGGCCTTCCACCCACAGCTACACCTGCTCCTCCAACAACTACCCCTAATACCCCACCAACAACCACTACTGGCCTTCCACCCTCAACCACACCTGCTCCTCCAACAACTACCACTACGACTTCAACAACAACCACTACAGGCCTTCCACCCACAGCTACACCTGTTCCTCCAACAACTACCCCTACAACTTCACCAACGACCACTACGGGCCTTCCACCCACAACTACACCAGCTCCTCCAACAACGACTACACCTACGACCCCACCAACAACCACTACAGGCCTTCCACCCACAACCACACCTGCTCCTCCAACAACGACTACACCTACGACCCCACCAACAACCAGTTCAGGCCTCCCACCCACAACTACACCTGCTCCTCCAACAACTACCACTACGACTTCAACAACAACAACTACAGGCCTTCCACCCACAACTACACCTGCTCCTCCAACAACTACCCCTACAACACCGCCAACAACCACTTCAGGCCTTCCACCCACAACTACACTTGCTCCTCCAACAACTACACCTACAACACCACCACCAACCACTTCAGGCCTTCCACCCACAGCTACACCTGCTCCTCCAACAACTACCCCTAAGACCCCACCGACAACCACTACTGGCCTTCCACCCTCAACCACACCTGCTCCTCCAACAACTACCCCTACAACTTCACCAACAACCAGTACGGGCCTTCTACCCACAACTACACCAGCTCCTCCAACAACGACTACACCTACGACCCCACCAACAACCACTACAGGCCTTCCACC
>PVKB01006643.1:0-55890 GCA_004027205.1 Ctenodactylus gundi
CAATGTCAGCCTTAGGCAGGTTCACATCTACCTCTGAGCCCTCTGCTTTGAGACTGGGCATGCTGAACTTGGGCATTTTCAATTTAGGCATCTTCAGGCTCCAGTCTGGGCCTTGCATGTCCACATCTGGAGCTTTAATGTCTGCCTTGGGACTTTTCATGTCCATGTCTGCAACTTTCATGTCAACCTCTATTTTTGGGCCTTTAATATCCATGTCAACATCTGGCAGAGTCATCTTGGGAGCCTTGAAGTGCATCTCAGGCATCTTAAACTTCGGGCCTTTTAATTTTCCGTCTGGTCCTTCAAGACTCAGGTCTGGAGCACTAACATCTATCTTTGGTGCAGAAGTGTCCAAATCAGCCTTAGGTAGGCTCACATCCAGGTCTGGACCCTCTCCTTTGAGGCTGGGCATCGTAAACTTGGGCATTTTTATCTTCGGCATTTTCAAGTTCCAGTCAGGACCTTGAATGTCAACATCTGGAGCACCAACATCTATGTTTGGGCCTTTCAGGTCCCCTTCCAGCTTTGGCACTGTGACATCATACTCTCCCTTCACCTTGGGACCTTTCATGTGCAGATCCACATCAGGCATGGAGATCTTTGGGGTCCTGATGTTCATCTCTGGCATCTTAAACTTGGGACTCTTCATCTTCCCTTCAAGTCCCTCAATACTCACATCTGGACCTTCGATGTCCACCTTCGGTCCTGAGACATCAATGTCGGCCTCGGGCAGGTTCACAGCCACCTCTGGGCCCTCTGCTTGGATCCCAGGCACAGTGAACTTGGGCATTTGCATCTTGGTCATTTTCAGGTGCCAGTCTGGGCCTTGAACATCCACATCAGGTGTGTCAATGTCCAGTTTGGCACTTTTAAGTTCAACATCAGGAACTTTAAGCTCACCTTCGCCCTTTGGCGCTGTGACGTCATACTCCCCCCTCGCACCGGGGCCTTTCAGATGGAAGTCCATGTGTGGCATGGAGAGCTTTGGGCCTTTGACGCTCACGACAGGCACTTTAAACTTAGGCCCTTTGTGCTTCATGCCCGGCATCTCAGTGCTCGCCTCTGGGGCACTGCCCTCCACCCTGGGTCCAGAAGTGTCTGCATCGGCCTCGGGCAGATTCACAGCTACCTCTGGGCCCTCAGCTTGGATCCCAGGCACACTGAACCTGGGCATCTTCATTTTAGGCATCTTCAGGTGCCAGTCTGGGCCGTGCACCTCTGGGGCACCAATGTCCATGCTGGGGCTTTTCACATCTCCTCCCAGCTCTGGCACCTCACACTCTCCTTTTACCTGTAATCCTTTAACATGCAAATCTACCTCAGGCCCAGAGATCTTTGGTGTCACTTCGGGGACCTGAGCATCAGGGCCTTTAAGTTTGCCTACTTGACCCTCCACAGTGACATCTGGGGCCTCCACATGGACCTTTGGCCCCGAAATACTGACATCTCCTTTGGGCAGAGTCACATCTCCCTCAGGGCCTCCTCCGACTCCTGCAGTGCTAAATTTGGGCATCTTCATCTTGGGCACTTTCACGTCCCATTCTGGCCCTTGAACTTCCACAGTTGGGCGAGTGACATCAACTTTGGGGCCTCTGACATCTATTTCGGGGAACTCAACTTTCCCTTCTCCTTTTGGGAGTGTGATGTCTACACCTCCTTTCACTTTAGGTGCTGCCACATTCAAGTCAACATCTGCCATGGAGATCCTACATGGTCCCATCTTCCCAGGACTGCCTGGTAGGGTCCCCTCTAGGCTGGGTGTCTCTATGTCCACTTTGGGGCCTTTTACTCCCAACTGAGGGCTTTTGATGTCACCTTTCACCTCATGAGCAGAAATCTTTATGTCCCCTTTCATCTCAGGGGACCCAAGGCTCAGGTCCACATCTTGCATCGAGATTCTGGGTTTCTGAATGATCATTTCTGGAGTCTTCACCTTGGTGACCTTCCCCTTGCCTTGTGGACCAGCAGTAGTGACCTCAGGCAGGTTGACCCCAGCAGAGACACCGGGAGGAGCCATGCCACCTGTGGGCAGTGCCATAGAAATGCCAGCTCCCTCTCCCTTGAAGTCTGATGCAGAAAATTTGGGGACTTTTATCCCAGGCCCATCTGGAGCTCCTCCAGGCCCACGGACATCAATGTCAGGAACTCGGATGGCCACACTGGGACCAGCGATGCTGGCTTCAGCTTTCAGGGTGGAGGCATCCCCTCCTATGCTCCCCTGTGGCTCAGTACCTTTCAGGCCTGTCTTGCCCTCCAGGGACGGCCCCACGATCTGGGGGCCTGCCAGACTGGCCGAGGGGGCAGTGACTTCCAGGTGAGGAGTCTGGGTATCCCCGCTGATGGCCATACCTGGCCTGCTACTCTGGTGCCCCACAGAGAACTCGTGGGCCGATACATTCAGGCTGGCCTCTGGCACAGAACCCTTGGGCCCTGTGGAAAACCCAAACTTTGGCATCTTCATGGCAGGAATTTTAACTTTCCCACAATCACCACTCTCAAGAGTTGGGCCCTCTCCCTCGGCTGCTCCGCCCCCAGGAGAAGACGCAGTGTCCATGCCTGGAACTTGGACCCCTCCGTGGTCACCTAAGTCTGAGACCTTGGCACTGATGCCAATGCCCGGGCTTCCCACCTTTGCCCCAGGTGTGGTGACCTGGAGTTTGGAGTGGCTGGCCCCAACCTGGGCACCCGAGGCAGAGCCAGCGCTGGAAGAGGACACGCCTGGACTTGAGGGCAGCCGGATCACTGTCTTCCCGGGATGGGTCTCCACTTCCATGCTAGAGATTTCAGACACTTCGTGCCGTGGAATCTTGACCATGAACTCAGGGCCGCTGATGTCGATGTCCTTGGCTCCTTCTGGGGCAGTCACGTCCACAGTGTAGGCTGTGACCCTCCTGGTCACCGTAATGGTGCGGCTCTGGGTCTCTCCGAGGTCCCCTTCCACTCCATCCTCGGACCTCAGCCGGGGCTTGATTTTCGTGGCATAAATGCGCTGGTACTCCTCATCATCCCCACTCTGCAGAGACAGACACGCCCACAGAGGTTGTAGGGGTGCTGGCCTCCCGTGGGGGCCAGGACCACTATGGAGGCCCCGTCAGCCTCCTGGGAAGGGCCTGCAGCAAGGGGCCGAAAGGGTGCTCACAGGCACACCACAGAAGAAAAACAGGAAGGATCTGGGTAAATCCTGGTGTGCAGAAGCCTTGGGTGGGGGGGAAGACGCCTGGACTGTGCAGCCTCAGAGGCGACATCACAGTCCACAGGGACTTGTACCTTACCAGACCCCCAACTCCCTAACCCATCCCTCGTATCAAGAGAAGCCTGCCTGCAGCCTTCACATCCTGGGAAGCACAGCCTGAGGCACGTCACGGTAGCACCTGCACCTTGAGGAGCCTTCCTTCAACCAAACGCCGGGCCCTCACAGGGGTCAGAGAAGGGTCCCAAGCACTTGCTGCCTGGCCTTTGACTCCCAGAAAAATGCGGATTCTGTCAGAGGAGAAACAGCACCTGGGAGCCTGAGGGAGACACCTGGGAGGCCAGAGACCACAAAGCCGCTGACTGCCCCGCTGACACCCAGGCCCAGGCTGCGAACCCAGCACCACAAGGAGACTTCAGGAGAGCCCCAGCCACTTGAGCACAGAAAGAAGGCAGGCCAGGGCTTGACAGCACTCCGGGAAGGGTTAAGGGAATTGGGAGACACAGAGCCTAAGCTGTGGGGCCACCGGCCACAGGACTGGGCCACTGGGGACTCACCAGGACCACCTCAGCACTGCGGGAGCTGAAGACGTCGTGGGCCCAGGCCTGGCCAGGCTCGGGGGACCGATCCCCCCTGCGGTGAAGCTTCAGGCCAACAGTGTGGTGTCCCATGGTACTGAGCAGCTGGGTTACCTCCCCCGACTGCAGGTTGTCGAAGTAGATGGTGGCACCCACAATCTGGTCCCCTGTTCAGGGAAGAACAACAGCAGGTCTCAGGGCAGGAGAACCTGGCTGCCACCACGAGGCACTTGGCCTGGCTCCTATGTCAGCCTCTCGGGCACCTGGCAGGCATGGCACTGTCCACAGCCTAAGTGATAACACGGAGGCACAGATGAGCCAGTGATGCTGCCCAGCACTGTGGAGCTGGAGGAGACCCTAGGTCCATGCACCACTCCCTACCAGCCCTATGCGCAACGGTGGCAGAGTGGTGCCCACGACTCCCCCCGGCCCGGCCCCATGGGACTCACCCTCCTTGACCACACCGGCACGGGCCGCGGGGGAGTTCTGCACCACTTCCTCCACAAAGACACCATCGTCCCTCTGCGCGATGGTCAGCCCGTGTGAGCCGCTGCCCTGCCAGTTGGGCAGCAGCAGCTCCCGGGTCACCTCTTCCTCCTTCTCCATCTGGGACAAGGTTGGGAGACGGGGCGTAGTCAGTGGGAGGGGCAGGCACGAGGGGACAGACAGACTGCTGAGGCTCCCTCCACACCCGCTCCTGCGGCCACGGGTGGCGCTGGCAGGGTGCTCTGTCGCCTGCCCCTTGCTGTGGACGTCCCCCCTGAGGCCATCAGAAGGAATGGAAGGAGGTGCCAGCCCCCGTCCCCGGGGCCACCGCCCCACTGACCTCTGCAGGACTCCGCGTCCGAGCAGGGCCAGCCGGGAGCCGCCTTCGTCCTCTGGCCTGGGTCTCTTCTCGTGGGAGTCTCAGTCACGCAGCCTAGGGATGAGTTCACCGTGACCTCCGCGCCTGTTCCCTCCACATCCCGGCCAGCTGCCCCCCGGAAAAAGCTGGGTGCTAGTCCTCAGGCCCGGTCTAGCCCAGGTCACAGCAGTCAGCCATTTCCTGACAAGCCTGGCGGGGGTGCAGAACCCTGGGCTCAGAGCCAAATCTTGGCTCTGCACCCACCAAGCCGAGGGACCCGAGCTCAACACCACACTCCAGGCCCTCCTGTGCAGTCCGCACAAGGCCTGGCCAAGCACGGGCCTGCCACAGAGCACCACAGAAACCTGTCCCAGCCCATGCCAGCGAGGTGGCATCATTCCTCCCGTGGTACGGAGGGACGGCCTGAGGACAGACCTTCATCTTGAACCCTCCCCTGAGCCCACGGGGTCTGCAGCACCTCATCAACTGACTGCTCATCACCCGCACGGGTCCGCTGGAGCCGGCCGCTGAAGGCACAGGCCTAGGCCCAGGCTGGGGGAAGAGGCAGGGGCCCAACTCTGGGTGAGTCAGGAACATGGGGCCGCCACGGCCCACGGCCACAGGCTGAGCTGTCAGCCGAGAGGCTGTGAAGACACTGGGCAGACCCGGACGTGGCACAAACTGCAGCCACCCATGCAAGATGGCAGTGGTGCCCTCAAAACAGTCTGGAAAACGGGGGCGGTGGCGACATCGCCATACAGTGTTGGCACTAAGGCATGAGCCCAGGGACGTGCACCTGTGCGCACCGCTCCCTCCTGGGTGTGCAACGCAGTGCTGACACCACGGTGACACCGGAGGACGACCAGCCACGTAACCGCTGGCCGCCACCCACCCTCACACGCGCATCCTCTGAGCAGCCTGACCACCCACGGGGACCCAACAGACCCTGTCCCGATGGGCACCCCAAGCAGAGGGGAACGCCCCAAGACCAGAGCACCTCGCGCCTGACTCTGCCCAGCACTTGTGCGAGGGTCTGAGCGGGCGGTGGGTGGACCTGGCTCCCCAGCACGCGGGCAGGCTGAGGCAAGACCATTGACAGCCTGAGCCCAGCCTGTAGCTCAGCCAAAGCCTCTCTCAAAATAAACAAGCAAGTCCGTGTGGCGGAGCTGGTGCGAAGGTCCTGGCTCCACCTCCAGGGCCAGCGGGACCTGGGCCCTGGCTCAGATTGGGCCAAACCTCACGGTGGCAGGAGGACTCACACACCGGGCCTTTCCCAGGCCTCCTGGCAGGCAGGCCCGCCTCCCTGTCCTGGCAGGAGAGGAGGCCGGCCACAGAGGAGGCGGGCAGCTCAGCCCAGACCTGTGGGCGCCGAGGGAGCCGCCCCTCCCGCTGCCCCAGCCAGCCTCCCTCCTCCAGCAGGGCCCCAGCACCTTGGTGCCCAGCCAGCCAGCAGCTGAGGGAGGGGCCAGCAGCAGCTCACCCTCGCCCACACAGCGGCCCCACCCTCCCTCCTTCCCCTGTGAGTCACCACACCCGGCAGCAGCGGCAGCTCCAGACACGCACAGGGTCACACCTAAAACCGATCTCACAGGGCAACCCGGGCCTGGCCCTACGAGATCGGCTGGCTGCAGGGAGACGGGAATCCTGCGGCCCGGCACAGGGTGCAGGGGGGATGCGGGCTCCGCCACCCCCGGGACAGCTATGGAGGGAGGCAGGGGAAAGGACCCCGCTGGAGGGAAGGGCCGCCGGGCCAGGGCTTGGCTGGGCACTCAGTGGCGTCCTGTCTGCCAACCGGACCCGACCACCACGGCCACCTCTGGTGTGCCAGGATCAGCTCACAGGAGAAGGGCAGCAGAAGCCGTGGCAGGTCGGCCGGTTCCACCCCGGTGCACCCTGGGTCTCCCCTCTGCCTGCGCTTGTACCAGCCAATGGCCTTCCCTGCCCGTGCCACACCCAGCAGGGTTCGCCAGCATTGCCCTGCTGCCACACGAAGAAGGTGCCGGAGCGGCGCAGGATCCGCAGGGCTTGGCCCGACATCACCAGCTTCAGCCCACCATGGCGGCCATGTGGCTGCTTCACCTTAAAGGACGGTAAATTAGAAGTCTGCCCACCAGCTGCACCATCCACATTTCAGGTGCTCGCCAGCCACCTGAGGCCTCAGCCACGGACCCAAAGTGGCGCAGGCGCATGGAGTCTCTGCCTGAATGACTTCCAGATGAACCCCTTTTTGGTGCCCCAGGGTCACCCCCTTCCCCAGAGCCAAAGTGAGGCCACCAGGGAGCAGCCCAGCTCAAGACTAGCCAGCAGCCTGAAAAGCAGGCCCGATGGGGTGGGCAGGAAGGCCAGAGCCAGCTCTCCTGTCCCCCAGCTCCCCGCCCACGGCAGCTGTGTCCACCAAGCCTGCAGACAAGGTCCGCACCAGAGGGGCTGCACACAGGGGGCCACGCACCACAGAAGGAGAGGTGCCCCACCTACGCAGGCAGGACACGGCCCGTGGGACCCTCCACCCACACAACCACTCTGAGTCTGCCCAGCGCCAGACTGCAGCAGGAGGCCAAGGGGCTGGAGGTACAGAGAGACCCCCCCCCCCCCCCCCCCGCCAAGGGCAGAACACGCCCAAGCACGCAGCAGGCCCAAGGGAGAGAGTGCTTGCGCAGCTCCTACCCGGGGCTCACAGCATTGCTGAACAACTGTCCCAGGCTCCCCGCTGGCCACAGCCGAGCCTGCAGTCTCATCCCAACCCCAGAATCCTTATCCCAGAGAAGTGGACCACTGGACTAGGGTGTAACTCAGTGGCTAAAGCCCTTGTCTAGCAGACACAAGGTCCTGGGTTCAAATCCCCAGCACCACATAAAGATTAGTTACGCATTGCACACCTGTAATCCTAGCACTCAGGAGGCTGACGCAGGAGAATTGCTGTGTGGTCAAGAGCAGAATGGGCCACAGAGCGAGTTCAGGACCAGCCTAGACTACGGTGAAACTCTGTCTCAAAAAAAAATTTTAAAAAGAGATGTGGTCCATTGTGTGGCCCTACAACCTAGTTCTCTCACCCCAAAGCCAAGTTCTCTCCAAGCCAGAGGACAAAGACACCAGTGAGCACAGACACACATGCATACTCATGTGCACGCACACATGCACAAGGGGACACTCAGACATGCACACATGCATACTCACATGCGTGCACACATGCACAAGGGCACACATGTGCACACTCAGATGTGCACGCATATGTGCATACTCACATGCATGCACACATGCACAAGGGCACACATGTGCACTCAGACATGCACACAGGCATGCTTACTCGGACACATGTGCACACATACTACACATATGCTCCTGCACAGGAAAGGTGCACAGGGCAACTCCGAGGAGGGGAGTGGGGGGGGCACAACTTGGCAAGGGAGAAGATGCTGAGCCTGTCCCTGTGCCCAGTCCTGGTCCCCACGGCATTGGCAGGGGCAGGCACCCAGCAGCCGCACAGGCGAGGACCCAAGCTTCCCAGAGCCCAGCTCGCCCCAGGTGCCCCGTAGGCGGGGGACGAGAATCCTTCGTGGGTGGGGAGGCAGCACACCCTCGGGAGGCAGGCACTGCCAGGGCAAGGCGACAAGCAGCACTTGTGCCCGGGGAAGAAGAAGTCCAGGCCTGGCATTTCACCTCTGGCCTGAGCCTCCAGGGGGTCCGCCACCAGCTCCTGCATGCCTGGCAGTCTCTGCCTGGGGGGCAACACGCTGTCCTCTGCCAAAGCAGGAGGCACAGGCGTTCTGAGCAATGTGCACTTTCACACCCCCAGCCATGGCGGCGGGGAGACCCCGTGCAGGCCACACCCACTCACTGCATTAGGACCCGCTCTGGCCCAGCCCTTGCCCTCGCCTTCCTCCCTGTGGGTACCTGCCTGGGAGAGGGAGGCAGCTCCTCCGGCGGGCACTGGAGCCGTCCCTCCCCAGACCCTTGCCCTGCCCCTGTTCACTGTGCTGGGACCCCAGACCCCAGCTGGCTGATGCCCACCCGCTGCGTGCCTTTTCCCCCTGCTGCCCAGCAGGGAGGGAGAGCCCCTCGTCCTGGCGCCACCTTCCGACTCCCGGTGACAGGCAGACAGCACAGGGTGCGCCAGCAGCAGTCCCAGCCCAGCCACAGGGACGGGGAACGCGGGCACGGGGCGAGGGCTCCCCCTCAGAGGGTGCGGTGGGAGGGATGGGGGAGACAGCTGGGACCTGCCCAGTGCCCCACCCAGGCCAGCTCCGAAGCCGGCACTGCGCTCGCCTCCCGGCGGCCTAACTGCGCTGGTGCAGGGGCCTCAGTCGCCACGGGGCCACCCCCCCCATCCCCACCCCAACCCCCCTCACCCCCCGCAGCCCTGGCTCAGCACTTCCCCTTCCCGAGAACCTCCGCAGAGGCCCGGGGGACCAGGCAGGATGCCCCCCCACCGGCCGCCTTTCCAGGGCTGGCCAGGCCCTCGCCCCAGGACCTGAACGCACACGGGATCCTCTGTGCTCCCGCCAGGCACCGGCCCCACCCCACAGGGGACACTCGGGGACCCCAAGGAGCAGAGCCCACAGGACATCCTCCAGCCGTGACTCACGGTCTCAGGAGCCGAAGGCCACAGTGGGTCCACACCGCCTGCGGTGCTGACGGACGGAGCTCCCGGGCGACCAGGGCAGCAGCCCAGCCCGGCAGGCGGGAAGGGGGCCGTGTCCCCCAGCACGCCCAGGCCTGAGGGGCACCGCGTGCCCGGGAGGGCGTGGCAGCACGAAACTGCCGAGGCCCCTGACCCCGCCACCGCCAACGCAGTCCAAGGCGTCGCCAAGTCCTCACCAGCCGCCTCCCGGCCTCCGGCCTCGAGGGCCCGGCACACGGACAGCCCAGCTCGGGCCAGAAACCCGGGAGACGCCGCGCCCGGGCGGCGGGTGTTAGACAAGCTCTCCCGGTCGGCCCGGCCCGCCCCGGGCGGTTCCCGAGTCTGAGAGGCAGTGACCACGCCCAGAGCCCACGCCTTCCCCCCGCTCCGCGCCCAACCCCTCCAACCAGCTCCTCGGGCGAGGCGGGCGCTGCGGGGCCAGGCACGGCCAGCAGGGCCCAGCCGCCACCTCTCCGGCCCCAGACCGCGGCGACCACGGCCGGCCCTTCTCTCCGTGACGGCCTGTCCCCGAGCAGCCCCGGCTCCGTGGGGTCATCTCCCCAGGATGCGGGTCAGGGCCCCAAACTACAGCTGTGGGCTTCCCGGTCCCCCCCAAAATGACCCCTGTCCCTGTGCATGACCTCGGGACGGGACCGCCGGCCCCGCAGCCGCTGCCCTGCCCTCCTCACGGCCCCCACGCGGGCTCCTGGCAGCCCAGTCCCCAGGTCACGCCTGGCCTCCAAAGAGGCCGCGCCACCGGCCCGCGAACGGGAAGCCGCCACGCCCCGGGGTCGGCCGAGGCGGGATCGCCGCCCCGACCACGCGGGGAGAGGCCGCCGGCCGCCTGCCCAGCCCACGCGCGGCCCCTGGAAGGCCCACGGCCCGGCACGCGTCCCCAGGCCGCCGTCCAGGGGGACGTCGCGGCGGGCCTCCGAGCCGCTCCGGGCCGCTCCGGGCCCCGTTCCCCCGGAGCTCCGGGTGGCTCTCCGCGCCTCCCTGCCGCAGGGGTGCCGCCCGCCTTGTCCCGGATCTGCCCCGCGGCCGGGTCCCCGCGCCGCCCGCCGCCCCGCCCGGCTCCCGGCTCTGGTTCGAATTAGTCACCGGCCGTAACCACCGCATTCCTCAGGCGGCCGGCGCCCGGCCAGCGCCCCGCCCGGACCCCGGCGGAGGGGGCGGCCGCTCCCGCGGGACCCCAGACGCCCCTCCCGGCGACGCGCGCCCCGAGACTCGTCCACTGACACGGGCGGGCCCCGCGCGGCGCCGGAGCCGCACCGAGGGGGCAGGATCGCCGCCGCCGCGCCCCAGCCCCGCCCGACCCCGCGCCCGGCTCGGGCACTGCGCCCTCCCGGAGTGCCCGCCACGGCGCCCTCGGGGCCCGCGGGGCCCGCGGGGCCCGCGCGCCGCCCCGCCGCCTACCTCGCTCGGCCCCCGCGCGCCCATCCTCTGCGCGGCCCGCTCCGGCCCGCAGGGTCCCGCGGCGGCGCCTCCGAGTGCCGGCCCCGCGCGCGGGCGGCTCTTGTACCCGGGCGGGCGGGCCCGCGGGCCGGGGGCGGGGCGGCTAGGGCCTGGTCCCTCCCCCGCCCCGTCCGGTCCCCTCCCGGGTCCGCCCTGGGACGTGCGGCGCGCAGTTCCCCCGATGGGACTAGGGGCAGCAGTGGGCGGCTATCCGATGGGAGCTGGGTCGGCCCTCTCTGGCGGCAGAGCAAGCGACCCTCCCGTCCCGGCGCGGACCCTGCAGACGACCCTCACCCGGTCCGGTCCTCGGCCTTCGCCCCCCTGTAGCCAAGCGGCCCGGCTTGCAGCCGGTGCCCACAGCGCCCCCATCTCTAAGCTCTTAATGACGGGGTGCGGGGCCCGGCCTCCCGCCTCGCGCCCCTTCCTCTTACCTCCTTTGCAGCGGCCACTCCCAGCCCGGGCAGAGGGGCGCAGTCCTGGCTGGGGCACAGCCCCCTCCGTGCCCAGGATCGTGAGTGGGCCAGGCTGAGCTCTCGGCCTGCGCTCCGAAATGGCAAACATGTTTACGGGCTAAAAATACCCGCTACGGGTCTGCCGCCAGCCCGGGGGCTGTGTCCAGTTACCACACAGGGCACAGGCTGGGGGGTGGGGACCAGGAGCCAAGGACACGCAGGGGTGGAGACACACACGTGTGGACCTCCAGGTGTAGACTGCAAAGACACAGAGCAGAGACTGGGCCGCCCTTGGTCTCTCTCTCTCTCTCTCTCTCTCTCTCTCTCTCTCTCTCTCTCTCTCTCTCTCACACACACACACACACACACACACACACAGAGGTATCCAGATACTGGCTCAACCCAACCCACCACATTACAAGCACACTGTCTTTTTCTGCACTGTTTATTTACTCATTTATTTTTAAGACAGGCTCTCACTCTGTGGTCCAGGCTGGTCCTGAACTCACTGTGGAGCCCAGGCTGGCCTCGGACTCACGGCAGTCCTCCTGCCTCAGCCTCCCGAGTGCTGGGATTACAGGTGTGCGGCACCACACCCGGCTTATGTGGTGCTGGGGAATCGAACTCAGGGCCTTGTGCTTGCGAAGCAAGCCCTTTCACGGCTGGCCTTTTCTCTAGACCCCTGCTCTCCTTTCTTAACTCCCACCTGCTCGAGGGAAAGAAAATCTTTGTCTACAGGGTGTGTGATTCCAGCACTTGGGAAGCTGGGGCAAAAGGATCCAACTTATTTGATTTTCAAGACCCAGGGCTTTAGCACCAAGCTATCTCCCCGCTTTCTGGTTTCTTTTTTCTTTTCTTTTTTTCTTGTGTGTGTGTGTGTGTGTGTGTGTGTGTGTGTGTGTGTGTGTGTGGTACTGGGGATCGAGCCCAGGGCCTTCACACTGAGCTACATCTTCAGCCCACTTTTGTTTCTGATTTTGAGACGGGGTCTCACTAAAGCACAAAGTTACCCAGTCTGGGGCTGAACTGTCCACCCCCTGCCTCAGCCTCCCAGAGTCCTGGGATCACAGGCTTGTGCTACCAGGCCTGGCCTGTGTTGACATGTTTTTAAAGTAAAATCAATACCTCCCTAATGTTGAAGGGCTCTTTGTTTTGTTTTAGTTTTTAAAATGTTTTTGATGGGCTGAGTCCAGGGCCTGCGAATGCTAAGCACTAGCTCCGCCGCGGGGCCTCCCTCTGACGCTCGAGCTTTCAACAGAAAAGCAGAAAGATAAAAGTAAATCTCTTCCTCTCTCCCTGTCCTGGCCCTTCCCTGAGGAAGCCACTGTTAATGGTTTACCTAAGGATTTCTAACTCTGGAATGACTCCTCCTCACACCCAGAACCTATTAAAATGGAAGTTGATTTATACCCAAGTTTTCAAAAAGATGGCTCTGACCTGGCAATGTCACAAAAGCATAAAGTATCTGAGAAGGAGGCTGGCGCAGGAAAGAGTTATCGGGAGGCTGGACGCGGGTGAGGGGATGTCGAGGGAGCGGCCCGGCACCTCGGCCCAGCCCCGCCCCCAGCTGAAGAGCAGAGGCCAGCTTCCCAGGCTCAGGGCCAGCGCGTCCGCCACTGTTTGTCCTGGCCACCCGCTGGGTCAACGGGGAGGAAGGCAGGGGGTGCGGGGGCTGTCCAGAGCAGGGACCCTGCGCGGGCGCTTCTCAGCGTTAGCGTGCCCAGCGCTGGGGCTGTTTTGGGGATGGCCCCTACCCTGCTCCAGGACACGGAGAAGGGCCACCACCGAAAGGGAGGACCTAGAGCCAGGGCTTTGAGGGCACCCTTCCTCGCCTGGAAGTTTTCAGTGATGAGCCGGGTCCTGTGACCACACCTGGAATCCCGGCACTCTGGGAGGCTGAGGAGGAGGGAAAGTTCCAGGTTCAAACCCACTCTGGGCAACTTAGTGGGACCCTGTGTCAAAATCAGAAATAAAAACGGGCAGGGATGTAACCCCGTGTGAAGGCCCCGTCTCAATCCAGTACCAAAGGGAAGAAAAATATGCCATCGCTTTCTTCTCTTTCTGAAGTGCTATCGCCCCCCCAGCTCCAAGCCCCCCTGTCCCCTAAGGCGACCCTGACAGGGTGGTGTCTGACCCCACAGCAGGACTTTCTTCCTTCTCTCACCTCGCGGTGCTCGGCCCGTTTTCACGCATCACCCCTTCCATTCCTGCCCACCCAGGAGGAGCATCCAGAGACACAACGGGGTCAGACATCCGCCATCTGCTCAGAATCACACGGCTGCCGGAACTGACAGTCAGCATTCCCACAAGCACGTGCACGCCACAGGACAGTGAGTGTTTTTGGAGGAGGGGGTGGTCCTGAGCATCAAGCCCAGACCCCAATTTTTAGTTTATTTTGAAACACGGTTTCATTTAATCCTCCTGCCTTCGTTTCCCAGAGTGCTGGGATGACAGGCCCACACTACCGACTTGGCTTAGGAACAGGTTTAAACCGCAGGTCCCACAGAACTTGCCCTCCCCCCACGTCTGTCACCTCATGCTGGCCTCGGCCTGCGGGGCAATTCTCTCCTTAAAGGTGTCCTGGCACCGTGTTGTCCAGCTCTGGGCCAGGGGCTTGGGCTGGCATTCCTGCAGGAGGCACCCTGTCCAGAAGGTAAAGGCTCTGTCCCTTCTGTAAACTGGGCACTCTCACTGCCACCTCCCAACACCCAGGACACTCACGCAAGCACGGGTGTCCTCCCTGAGCCTGGCAGCAGCTCAGTAGAGGAGACGCCCATCGCCAGCCCGGCCACCTGCCGAGACCGGAAAGGTCGGCTCGGCTGGCCGCCCGCATCTCGGAGGTGCCCCACGCAGGACCTCCAACCCACTGGCACTGCGGGATGAGTTCCAGGAGTCCCCGTCACCGGGATAGCCCCGCTTCCCCAGGGACACGCCCTCGGAGGGTTCCCCGGAGCCTGCCCCGGGTGTGATGAACCTTGAGCTCCTCTGTTGCCAGGCAACCCGACTGTTTGTTCCTATTGTGCCTGTTTCCACAGTAACCACAGCGGGGAGCCCCGAAGGCTTGGCGGGGGATTCCCCTCCGGTCCTTCTGACACCTCAGTACCCCTTCGATCGGGCCTGAGATCAGCCAGGAGGCAAAGAGGCTGCCGGCCGAGGGTCCCCGCTGCTGAAGCGCCCCCGAGACGGAGCGGAGGCGCGGGCTCCTCGCCGCCTGACACCCTGAGACCTCCCCGGGGTCCCCCTGCCCGGGATCGGAGCCCTGCGGCCCGGCCCGGCCCCGAGCGCGCTCGCGATCTGCAGAGCGCCAGCGTGTCCTGACGCGGCACTCGCGACTCTTCTCCCCAAGCCAGCCGGGGCTAGGGCGAATCGGCTGCTTCCGGCTCACTGCCAGTCCCAGCCCGTGCTAACCCTCAAAACTTGCAGTGAGGGGTTCCTGAGTTATTCGGGCCTGGCAGCCGTTACCTGGAAACTCCCACGACACCCAGCCTAATAAATCTTGGGGTGCAAAGGGACCCCAAGAGAGGGTCAGAGAAGCAGACGCCGCTGTGTGCGGGGCTCGAGGCGGGGAAGGGCAGCTGGGGCTGTCCTCCAGGAGCAGGCGGCGCAGGCGCGTGACGCACACGCGGGCGGCGTGGGGCGCTCCCACGGAGCGAGAGCGAGGGGCAGAGGAAAGGCCGGTGGGAGGGAGGGAGGCGCGGAGGGAAGGCGGAAGAGCCGGAGGGCGGGGCGGCCGGGCCGGAGCAGCCGAGCCGGCGCGGCCTGCGGGGCGGCCCGGCCCCAGGGCGGGCGGCGATCTTGCGGCCCGGCCCGGTCCCTCCCTGCTCCGCGCGGACGCGATTCCAGCCCGGGCTTCCCGCCCTCCTTTGCGCACTTCCCCGAGTCCCGCTGCGGCCGGTCGGGCCGCGCGGGGAAGGACGGCCGGCCGCCAGGGGCCCGAGTCACCGCATAGCTGAGGCTCCGGCGCCCCGCCTACCCGGCCTCGCCCCGCGCCCCTCCGGCCCCGGGCTGGGTCCCGCCTCTGGGGGCAGCTTGCGCCACCCACCCGGGGGATGAGCTGGGTGCCCTTCCCGGCGCCCCCGAAGCCTTCAGTGTCGCGGGGCGCTGCCCGACCTTCCCGACAGCGAGGGGACTGGCAGAGCTGACTGCGGGCCGACCCGCAGCCGTGACTCAGGTCCGGGTGGCCCCGGCTGCCCGGTGAGTCAGGGGCGGGCGGACCTCGCTGGGGACCGGCCGGGCTGCGCCGCTACGGCCGGCTCCTATTTCCGCTACAGAGTTCCCCGTGGCGAGGCGGGGCCCCGTGGTTAGAGCGCTTACCCCGCAACCACAGGCCGGGGTTCGGTTCCCCAGCACCACATGAACTGGGCGTGGCTGGCCACCCTTGTAATGCCAGGCTGGGGCAGGAGGATGGCAGGATTGCTGCTACCTAGTGAGCAGTGGGCTCGGGACCAGCCTGCACCGCAGAGCAAGACCCCGCCTCAAGTGAGGGATGCCCCGCGCATGCGGGGACGAGGGCTCCCAGTGCCCAGCCGCGGCATAAAACCGTGGGCCGGAGAGCCCTAACGTGGCGCCGCGTCCAGTCGTCGCCCCCCGACGTGCCCCTGTCCTGCCCACCGCTTCCCGGCAGTGCCCAGGAGACCTGTAAAGGGCCGGGCCTGCAAGCGCCTCACGGGACAGCAGCTGCCGAGCGGCGGGGCTGGGGCGGAGGAAAGCCCCTGGCAGGAGCCGCCGGCGGGCGGGCGACCACCGGTCGTGGCCCCGGAGAGGCAGGGGGAAGTGGGAGCGGCGGGGCGGGGCAAGGGCGAGGGGGAAGGAGGGAGGGAGGGCCGAGATATCCGGGCCTTGGGCGTGGCCTTGGGAGCGGCGCCCGGGGACACCCCAGTCCCTAGCCGTCCCGGGCTTTACGCCTGCCGAGTCCCGCGGACAGACCGGAGCAGGTGCCTGGCGCGGCTACTCGGGAGCGTTTGCTGCCAGGGCACGAGGAGCCATACTCCGACGCAGCGGCGGCCGCTGCCACCCCCGGAAAAGGCTGTCCCTGCTCGGAGAGGGGCTCTGGGTTCCGAGGATCTGAGGACGGGCCCGCGGCCTTGGTCCCTCCCGGCTCGCCTCTCATGTCGCCGGTCCCCCGTTCCGCAGGGGAAGAGGACACGGCCTGGGGGCAGCAGGATGGGTCACCCGGAGGACGCCCAGTCCGGCTCTTCGGAGGACGCGAAGGGACGGGCCAGGTCTCTCTCAGGGGAACTTCAAAGGGTTTTTCTTTTTCTTTTCTTTTTTTGTTTTTTGAGACAGGGTCTCGCTGTGTAGCCCAGGCTGGTCCCGAAATCACTATGCGGCCCAGGCTGGCCGTGAACTCCTAGCAATCCTCCTGCCTCAGCCGCCGCAGTGCTGGGGTCACAGGTGAGCGCCACCACGCCCAGCTTTTCTCAGTTTTTAATAAGCGACTCCAGCAGAACTGCCAGCGGAGCTGGACTGGGCGGGGCCGGTGCCGGTGCCTGGGGGTGATCCACACACCGCGTGGGGCTCCCCCTTTCCTCACTCCAGACCCCAGGCGGCGCCCCGAATCAACCCGGGCTGGAGCCTAGAGCGCCCTGCTCCCTGCAGAGGGCCTGCCCCCACGGGTCCCGAAACTCGGGCCATCCAGGCTAGCAGGGAACCACCTGGTAACCAGGGCCGCGCAGGGACCTGACTGGCTGCTGTAACAGGATCGCTCCAGATGTGCTCACATGTGCTCAGCCGTCTGCTCACAATCTGCCTTTGTGCCCCTTAACACTGGGCAGTGGGGGTGTCCACCCTGCCTCCCTGCTGTCTCCCCAAAGCCCAACAGAGCCCCGAGACCCCCTCGTGGCAGCCCTTAACCCTTACTCGCAGGAAGGGGTTGGTGCTCAGGCCCATTCGGCCTGTCCCCCCTCCACAGCTACCAGATTAGGGGACGTGGTTAAGTAGTGAGGGTCACGCGGGACAGGGGCCCTGGTGGGGCAACCCCGGGTCTGACAGGCTCACCGAGGCCAGCCCCGGGCACATCCACACCAGCACAGCATGCTCAGGATCCCACCCAAGATCAGCCCAGGGTACAGCATCTGGGCCCCTAGGGCCATGTGGAAACCACACTTCCTCAGAGCCCTGCCCCGCCCAGGCCCTCTTTGGTGAGACCTGAGATTCAAAAAACAAGAACCACCAAACCAGAGACACGTCATGACTGTTTACACACATGCCACTCTTGAGACAGGGTCTCCGCTGTAGCCCGGGCTGGTCCTGACCTCTGTCAGCCTAAGCCTCTAACTCGGAGCATCCCCAGTTGCTCCGCCAACCCCCCTCCCGGCCTTGCGAAGCACGGAAGGGTTAACCCGGGCACTAGGCCTCCTAACATCCCCAATCCTTCAGAGGGTTCTAAGTTGTCCTTGCTGACCTTGAACCTGCAACTCTCCTGCCTCGGCCCCAGCTGAGACTACAGGCATGCGCCATCTCGTCTGGCTAGTTTCCACTAGTTTAGTATGAACTGTTACTGTTACGTTTGTACGGAGACATTCAATACTTTTTTGGGAAAGATCAGAAGGGCAAAAATCCCTGAAAAAAGGTACAAGTTCCAAGGGGAAAAGTAACAGCTGCTGGTCTCTGCAAACGGTTGAGGACTCTGAATGCCACCACTGGACACTGCAGCGGGCTGCAGGGCTGTTCCAACAGCTGGCCACCATGGTGGCACCGGGTCCAGCACCTGCAGGACCATCACCACAGGCCATCTGCCGGGCCCTCCCAACCCTCATTTCCTTGTGGAAAGCAGGGGCACATCCAGGGCTGATCCACAGCCCGGTGCCTGGCTCTCCCATGTCTGGCATTTAAACGCTGGTCCTTGGACACTGCCACCTGCCCACCCACCCTGCACAACAGCCGCATGCAACAGCTGGCCCTGCCTGGGATGGTTCTGCAGCACATCGCCCTACCCACCCCCAGACAAAACACGGCTGGGCTGCCTGAGATGCCCAGGTCTTAGCTCTACCTCAGGCTGGAGGAACAGCAGTGGTTAAAGCACCACACAGCTGTGCATGACTGTAATCCCGGCATTTGGGAGGCCGAGGCAGGAGGATTGCCACAAGTTCAAGGCCAACTTGGGCTACGTAGAGAGCTCAGGACCAGTCTCAACTACCAAAGTGAGATCCTGCCTCAAAAACAAAAAACCTAACCTAACCTGAGATTCTCACTGTCTATATGGCTTTTCCATCACATCACGTGTGAGCCGTCTAAAGATGACTTAACAGAGGGAAGGCGCTGCCAGGCCTCTTGCAAACACTGCATGGTTTAAAGAAGAGACATGGTCACCACAGGACTCCAGTGTGGAAGGGTTTCAGGAACCGGTTTCCACGCCGAGAGGCGACCCACCACGGCACTCCCCTCTGCAGCATGCTGCCATCAGCAAGATCCTCTGAGGGACAGGGAAGTGCCACCACCCACCGAGGCGGGGCACCCCAGGAGGCAGGCAGTGCATGCATGGCCCAGGCTTTCCTCCAGGTCCTCTGCAGGCTCTTCTGCCAAATGAGGCACCAAGCCGCCCTGCGCCTCCCCTCTGCCGGCGCCACGCACAAAGGAGGGAGCCAGGCTCGAGTGTTCAGCTTCCTTTAATGGCCCCTCCGCCTGAAGGGCAGATGCGGGCAGCGAGGCAGCGGCTGGCACTCACTTGAAGACCTTGCCCTGGTTGAAGGCTTTGCCCACGTGCTGGAAAGCACCCTCCCAGGAAAAGTACTCTCGAACCAACGTCTGGGCTTCCTCACTGCTGGGATCCAGTTTCCGCCAGGTGTACGACTCATAGTCCACCTGCCAATCGGGACTCAGCTGCGGACGAAGCACCAACAAGCAACGTGGTCAGGCTACCACACGCGGCCCTCACCTGCACTGCTGCCGGCCCGGACCCCAGGGCCCCAGGGCCAACAGCGCGCCACTGGCCCCCATGCTCCCCGTCTCCCTGCTTGCCCCTAAAACACTCCTCTTCACTGTCCTTACCGGAAAGGCAAGCTCCTGGCCACGGAAGACCCACACCCCAGAAATAGAGCTGCTGTTGTTCGTTCCAAAGAGGATGACGCTGGCAAAGGCATTCTTCCTCAGCTTGTCCAGCCGCTGGAACATTCCTGGGGGCAAGAGGGACACAGTGGGTTTCTGGGGTTCCATACAATATGACCAGCCCCTCCACAGGACCCCCTACCCATCACGGGGTTAAGAGGCAAGAAAGAGGAGACAATGAGTCCCTAGGGTCCCCCACATGACCAGACTGGGGGGAGCCTGAGCCTCTGGGACCCCTGTCCTGTGTCAAGCGCCCCCTACCTGTGATGAGGTTGCAGCTCATGAAGGTCTGGGTGAGCTCCTCGGGGAAGCGGTACTCAGCGAACCACAGTGACCAGCCGTCCTTGTCAAAGTGCTCCCAGAAATAGGGCAGGGCCACGGTGAGCGTGTCCTCATTGGAGTACTTGCGCTTGAACTCGTCTAACACAAAGGTGCTAAGAGGAGGGAACACCCAAGGCTGAGGGGGGGTCAAGCCCCCAGAAAGCAGGGACCAGCAGAGGAGCCTCACCCAGAGGGCGTGATGGGCAGCTGGGGCAGGCCAGGGAGCACTAAAGGGCCCTCAGTGTGCGGTCCCTGTCCTGCCACCCAGGGCCATGTTCACCTCCCAACTCAAGACTTCAAAGGCTGGGACAGGAACCCCACAGGGTGCGCCGGATGCCAACCCCCCACCAGCCCTGCACACGGAGCCCAGGCCAGGCCAGCGCTGCACAGGGATGGAAGCCATTCCTTCCACAGCGGGGATCCCATTTCCTCTTTCCCATATAAAAAATACATGTGGCGGCCAGAGGAATGGCCAGCAGTGACAGCACTTGCCTAGCACAACCCTGAGCTCGATTCCCCAGCATCACATAAGCCAGGCATGGTGGCGCACACCTGTCATCACAGCACTCGGGAGGCTGAGGCAGGAGGATTGCTGTGAGCCCAAGGCCAGCCTGGGCTCCATATTGAGTTCAGGGCAAGTCTGGGCTAGAGACCCTGTCTTTAAAAAACACACTGACTAAAAACAATCACCTATGTCAGTAAGCCAGATGGCTAATTAGCATTCCCATGTTTTTTTCTCTGCCTTTTCATTTTCCAAGTATGCAGCCGTAACTATGTTTTGCACCTTGCATTTGTTAGTATGGTGACATGCTGTTAAAAATTTTTTGCAACTGTGGCCTGGCTAAATAACTTTCCACTACAGGAATATGTCACAAGACCATGAAACCTGTATGAACTGAATGCTGGGCTGGCCCAACATTAATCAGTATAAGTGCTGTCACCCAAAGTACCACGCTGTCCCATCCCACACTTTTAACAGAGCATGGCCCCTGCTCCTCTACCCACAGGCTGGGCGGGCGACAGACAGCACTGTATCAGACTGGCTTGCTGGCCCTGGCCCCTAGACAGGTGCAACCGAAGGACCAGCTGTGAAACTGTAAGATCTCAACCATCCGAAACACAGGAAAAGGAATTTTTCACTCTCCAAAACTGCCGGACTATTCACCGTGGCATAGCCTTTTATCTGCAGACAATCCCATGCTCTGGAAACACAACTAGAAAGTCTTAGAGGACCAGTGAATTAAACCCTACAAACCACAGTTTTAATCTTTGAGTGTACCACCTTTGAGACATTAAAAATCTGGGGGGAAGGCTACGGGCACAGGCCAACTAGTGTTCAACTACAGTTCAATACCCTAGCATCATATAAGCTGGGCACAGGCCAACTAGTGTTCAACTACAGTTCAATACCCTAGCATCATATAAGCTGGGCGTGGCGGTGCACATCTGTATTCTCAGCACTTGGGAGGTTGAGGCAGGACTGTTGTGAGTCCAAGACAAGCCTGGACTACAAGAGTGAAGCCCCACTGAAATAAAAAGCTTAATAGTCCCAGTTCCTTAGGAGGCTGACACAGGAAGACTGCTTGACCCAAAAGTTCAAGGCCAGGTAGGGGAACACAATGAGATCTTGTCTCAAAAAAAGAAAAGCAAGAGATTTTTAAGTTTGTCGCTTAACTTATTTTCTGTCCAGAATACAGGTCTACTACATGTGAAAAATCTCCAACAATGTGTTACGACATCACAGGTCCTAGGATTTAATCCTTTCACACTGTTTACTAAGACTCATCTCAAAAAAGGCCTGGGGCAGGGGCTGGAGCTCAGCGAAGTGCTAAGGACGGACATTCAATTCCCCATCACCACATACGCTGGGTACAGCGGCACAGGACTATAATCCCAGCACTTGGGAGGCTGAGGCAGGTGGAATTATCCTAAGTCCAAGGCCAGTCTGAGCTACATAGTAAGTTCAGAACCAGCTTGAACTAGAGCGAGACAATGTCTCAATAAAATGGCAAGCTATGGTAGTGCAGGCCTGTCAATTTATTGGTCTAAAAGGCTGAGGCAGGAGGATTACAAATTCACGCCCAGCCTGGGCAACTCTCCAAGACCCTGTCTCAAAATCAAAACTAACAACGGGGCGGAGACACAGCTGCCGAGAAGGCCCTGGTTTCGATTTCCATGCCACACAAGATAATCAGCGTGCAGAGGCATGACGCTGGTCACCAGCGCAGCATGCTCAGGCGGGCTACTGTGTCGCACCGATGACGCCACCAGCCGCAAGCTCAGGAGCAGGACACTTGCCTGGTCTGTTCAAGGCTCGGGCTCCATCCCCAGCACCACTCCAAAACCTAAACAAAGAAACACCTCCGATAGGCTAGGTCAGATCTAACCCTCACAGGCCGAGGCTCACGTGGGCGCGTGGCTCCAGGGACGACCGGGTGGCCAGACGACAACTCTGCCGGGGTGGTGACCCATGGTACGGAACCCAAGGCAGAGTGCCCTGCTTTTGTCAGGCCAAGACCATTTTCTCAGCCAAGTGCAGCGACACACGCCTACCGTCTAAGCCATTTGGGAGGCAGAGGCAAGAGGACACCGAGCCAGAGGCCAGCCAGGGCAGCACAGCCAGACACCAAATCCAAGCCTGGCAGCGTGGAGGGTCGCACCCAGCAGAGTGATGCCGTCACCGGCCCCTCACCTCTTGGGCAAGTGAGCAAAGGGGTCCTTGGTCTTTGGCTCAGCAGCCAGCGCCTGCTCGCACTCGTCCATCTCTTCCTCAGGAGGGGGCACAACTGCCTTCTTCTCCTCTTTCCGCTCCACTGGGGGCTTCTGCTTCTCTTCCCGCGAACCCTTCTCCTTCCGCGGGGTATCCTTCTTAGGCTGGCTCTCTGCAAACTTCTTGGCTGGACAGGAAGGGGCAAAGTCAATGTCCTGCTTCGTCCCGTAGTCCTCCAAACCCAGGCAGTGAGGCATGAGAGGCAAGCTGATGTGGACGAAGCCACCCCGGGACAGTACCCTTACTGAGGGCCAAGGATGCCATGACCCTGTGGCAAACACCTTCTTTGTCGTAATTCCAATGTTTAGTGCAATGCAAACAAGCACGCGGACATACTAAGAACCGCATAGAATGCTTACAAGCACGTGAGACACGGCAGCATCCGGTGGGCTCCCACACCCCCCCACCCCGGTCGCTAGGAGCAGCCCAAGGGGCGGGCCTAGCGAGCTGGCAGCAGCCCTGACAGCCCAGTCCTCCCCCACAAGGCTCACCATCAAACTGGGCCATCTTCTCACAGAGCTTCACCTCCCCCAGGACTGCCCGGAACTGCGGCTGGTTAATGCAGGTGAGGAACCATCGGTTGGTGTTGGGAAAGGCCTGGCGGAAGGAGGGCTCCAAGACCTGCCCGGAGGTCAGAGCAGACGGTCAGCGAGGGAACGGCCAGGAAGACACACGGCACAATACAACTCCCAACCATCACCTTCCGCACGGGAGGACCGTCCTCCCGGCCACTCGAGCCCACAGGCCCCTGACAGCACCGCCCTCCGAGAGGGCCGCCGCGACTGGCCTTCTCTTTCCAAGCTCTGCCTCACAGAGCTGCCTGCTTCAGACTCCCGCTGTGCGCCACGGCCCACTCAGTATGAGGAACGCAGAGGAGTTCGCAGCGAGACCCGGTGCTCTGCGTAACTGCACTCGGCATCGGCGACAGCACTTGTGCTCAAATTCTACTTCAGCCCCCAACTGTGACGAACAGTCGCCACTCTTACCGCCGTCTCCTGCACTCAGCAAGTTCTGTCCCAGCTGCTCAAGTGCCACGAATCAGTTAAAGTGTTTACAAAGTCACACAGTGCCAGTCCTGGTGAGTAACCACCGCACCATGCCTTCCTGCTGGACGGCACTCGGCAACGTCACGTCCCTATCTGGGTCACACACCTCAGCCTGAACATTTTCAGGACACAGGGGCGCCCACGGCACAACTAAACACGCCCACAAAGGAGGACCGGGCAGCGACGGCGGTAAAGGCTGTGGGAGAAGGAGCAAGCCAGGTGCGGGACACACGCCTATAGTCCCAGCACTCAGGAGGCTGAGGCAGGAGGTCACAGGGAGTTGAGGCCAGCCTAGGTAGGCTACCACAGCGGGCCCAGTACCAGGCTGGAGTACAGAGCAGCACTCCGTCTCAAAGACAAAACAAGGCAAAATGTGTCTTTTACTCTAACAAACTAAAAAAAAAAAAAAAAACCCTGATGTTCACCGTATTTTCTGACAAACACACCACCCCTGTAGCTCCCAGCTGTGAGCAGGTCACGTATCTATCTGCTCACCCTAAGAGGCACCGCGAGCCTGAGGCTCAGGACCTGTGCACAGGAGGGGCTTTTCACTCAGCTGCCAGCGCGTTGCCACTCCAGGCCACGGGCCCAGAGCTGCTTCGTGGGTACCAGCATGACGCTCGTAACTGACCCGGGCCTGGATACTGACCGTTACCATCCTACCTCCACCTTCCCAGCTAAGCCAGCTGGCGCCCTCCTGAAAGGGCTGCAAACCAAACACCTCAGCAGCCAACCGAGAGGAAGGGCCCAGGCCCTTCACCCACCTACCTGGAGGGAAAGCCAGGCACACGACTCAGCCCTGAGCCTCACAAGGCAAGGTGCCCCTCGGCCTCCCCTACAGATGCAGGGGACCCCGAGCACTGGCCACTGTTCCCAACCCCTCCTGTCATCAGAGTTCTGTGCAGACATCACCTGTTTGTAGAGCCACAGCAAGGTACAGACAACCGTGATGTCAGCCAGGGTCACGCGCTCGCCCACCAGGAAAGTCCTCGTCTTCAAGTGAGCATCCAGCAGTCCCAGAACCCTCCTCACTTCCTCCTTTGCGTTTTCAGTAGCCTATTGGTTTAAAATGCTCGGACTCACCCATGGGCACGGATCCTTCCCACTCACAGGGCTAAACAAGCCTGTTCTCCAAGCCCTGGCTCACCCCGCCAGCACTGGTGCTGGAGGTGCCCAGCCCCAAACGGCCAGGGTGCAAGCTCTGCTCCGTCAGCCTGGCTGCGTTTCTTCCCTATGTGAACAGGACCACTCCTGGGACAGATCCTCTGGACCTGGTCTAGCCAACCCCTCTGTTCAGGAAAAGGTGCCCACGGCAAAAATTGCACAGCTGACCCTGCTCAGGTGGCAAACTGCCCAGATGCCATCAGCCGCCCGTCACTCCACTCTCACACCGAGGACCACACTGATGTACTGTTACATACTCCTCCTGGTTCTTATTTCCCAGTGCTAGCAGCCGTGGCAACACCTACCCCTGCTGCCGCCATGACGGGAGCTCACCTGTTTGTTGTGGTGCATGATGCCCAAGGTGGGGAACACCCAGGTGCTGGCTGGGGGCACGATGTCACTGTCCGCAAAGCTCACCCACTGCACCACCTGGGCAGCCACTGCGGGGGTACTTCCCCGCAGCTCCTCATTGCTCACTGGGGAGGCAGAACACACAGGTCAGACTGCGGGGTCACGCCAGCAAACCCTCCCCGTGCCCTAGCCCCTCCTGCCTTCCACCCTCTCCCCTGCTTCCCATGTACCCTTGCAGGTTACCATAGTAGGCGATGGCGTTGCTCTCAAACACACAGAATCCATCATCACCCTCGAATGCTGGGACCTGCGGACAAAGCAGTGGGAAGAAGAGGCCACGCAGAAATTTCTCACTAGCCAGTTCCAGGAACTGAACTGTTTGGGTTAAAAATACCAGCCAGAGAGGCCTTGCTGCTCAGCTCATATTTTTATCTGAACTCAGGAACCAATGCCTGAGTAAGCTGGTGTCCTTTACAACTTGAATTCACAGGGGCTGGAGGAGTGGCACAGCAGTTAAAGGGCTTGCCTTGCAAATGCAAGGCCCTGCGTTAGATTCCCCAACAACACACAAAGCTGGACATGACAGTATACTCCTATAATCTCAGCATTCAGGAGGCGGAGGCAGATGGAGTGTCCTGAGTCCAACCAAGGCCAGCCTGGCCTATACCTGTGAATTCAGAGCCAACCTAGGCTACAGAGTGACACCCTGTCTCAAACAAACAAAAAACCCCTTGAATTCCTAATATATGAATTAAGCAATTCAACCACCTGGGTACCATGGAATATTTGAAAGAAACTCCTCAACCAAATAAGCAGAAGACCAGAAATCAAGTCGGCCATGTGCAGCTGCACCACTTCAGGTACAGGGAAGGCCAAGCGCCACCTCTGCAGGAGAGGTCACAGAGGCGCGCTCCTAACACTGGGGGAAATGCACCCTCTTCCCCACAAACACAAAGCCTCGGAATTCTATAAGGCTCAGATGCCTCTGTGTCACTTTATACAACTGTGTGTGAAGCCACAGTTACCAAAAGAAGGTTTCTTCTGTAACCTCTGCGGAAGACGTTAAAACGAACCGGGATCCTTCCGCGTCTCCCAACTCACCTTGCCGGCAGGAAATTTTCGCAGAAACTCAGGAGTGCGGTTGGTCTGGCCGAAGTGGAAGTGGGGTGGCGCGGAGAGCACGCGGATCCGAGCCCCGCTGTACTGTGCCGCGATGAGGGCCTTGAAGGCCCGCCAGTTCTCAGGGTACGTGTACAGGGTCTGGGGCAGACAGGAGGACGCGGGTGAGCAGGGGCTGCCCGCGCCAGCGACTTCCCGAGTCGCCGCCCAGCTCCTGATCCTCACTCCCCTCGGCGAGCCAGGTCCCACGGGGCCTGTCCGGGGTAACCAGAGCCCTCCGGGCCCGCTGCCAGATACAGGCTACTCAGGCCTGACCTTCCTTCCCCGAGGGCGTCTGCGGCAACACCGGGGGCCCCTCGAGGGGCTGTCGCCGCCCAAAAACCCTGAAATTCAGCCACCTGCCACACCGCCTTCCGCGGACGCCCATTCATTCACGAGGACCGAGCGCCGGCGGCCGTCCGAGCACCGCCGGGACCCGCGACGTCCGGCCCCTCGAGCAGCCACGAGGGTGCAGAATGGCGCGCCGCCCAAGCCCCCTCCTCCTCCTCGGGGGTCTTTCCTCCCTCGTCATGCGCGCACCCTCCGCCGGCCTCGTCCTGAGTGGAGTGCCCTCCGTCCGCCAACGGGGCCTCCCTGGTGTGCCCGCACACCTCGCCGGCCGCCCCTGCCCACAAAGGCCCCTCGCGCTTGTCAGCGCCGCCGCCCCCCGCAGCGGCCGGAGAGCTCCGCCAGCCTGCCCCGATCCCGACGCCAGGCGAGCGGGGCGAAGTCACTCCAGCCAGTCCCAGGAGGACCCGGCAGCCCGGCCCGAGGGCGGAGAGCCCCAGCCTCGCTTCTCGTCCCGATCCTGGCAGCCCCCGTCCCCACAGCACAGCTGGTTAGCCTCCGACTGGGCTCCACAAGCCCTGCGGTGCCAACCGTCCCCACCTCAGCAGAGGATGGCGACGGATAGGATGCCGCGGATCACCAGAGCTGGCAAACTTACCCCAGCCGCCATGGTGATTCCGCAGAGAAAGGGGGCGGGACTGCCGGCGCTGCCGCAAAGCAACCCGCCAGCTAGAGAGAGCGGGGAGAGAGAGAGGTAGAGAGACAGCGGCCGGAAAGTGAAGACGACACAGACGGGCGACGCACGACAGTTTCGTATCCAGCCACGCTGAATCGGAGGAAAGGGGCGGGGCAGGGGGCGGGGCGCAGGCGCTCGGGGGGACTGGAGGACGGAAAGGGGCGGGGGAAACGATTTACGGGCTCCTGATTGGCAGAGAGCAGGTAGAGAGGAATGGTACGCCAGAAGCGCCGCCCCCGTAGTGGATTAGGGTTCCAGAGGGGCCTAATCGGACCCTTCACCAGTGTGTGTTGCTGGTTGTTCTTGAGTTTTGACCGGGGTCCGGTGATATCTTCCTGATGTTTTGATTTGCATTTTTCTAATGGCTAAGGATGTTGAACATCTTTCCATGTATTTGCTGGCCATTTGAACTTCTTCATTTGAGAACTGCCTCTTCATTTCAGTTGCCCAGTTTTTAATTGGGTCTTTGATTTTGAGGGCTGTTTTTTAGTTCCTTGTATATTCTACTTATTAGCCTCCTGTCCAAGGTGAAGGGGGTAAAATTGGTTTTCCCCATTCTGTCAGTTCACTCTGAGAATAGTTCCCTTTGCTCGCAGAAACTTTTTAGTTTGATGTAATTCCATTTGTGGGTTCTGGGGGGCCATTTCTTCTACATCAGTTGCCCCATTAAGAAAGTCCTCGGGGGCTGGAGGAGTGGCTCAGCAGTTCAAGCACTTGCCTGCCAAATGGTACGTCAAGCACCAAGTACCCAAGTTCAATTCCCCAGTACCACATAAGACAGGCGTGGTGGCACACACCTGTAATCCCAGCATTCAGGAGGCTGAGGCAGGAGGATTGCTGTGAGTACTAGGCCAGCCTGGGCTCCACAGTGAGTTCAGGACCAGCCTGGACTACAGAGTGAGATCTTGCCTCAAAAAGAAAGGAAGGAAGGAAGGAAAGAAGGAAGGAAGGAAGGAAGGAAGGAAGGAAGGAAGGAAGGAAGGAAGGAAGGAAGGAAGATGCCATCACCTACATCTACTAGATTTTTGCCTAGTTTGTCCTTCAGAAGGTTCAGTGTTTCAGATTTAATATCTAGGTCTTTGATCTGCTTTGAGTTGATTCTGGAGCATGGTGATAGGTTTGTGTCTAGGTTCACTCTTCTGCATGTGGACAACCAATTCTCCCAGCACCATTTATTGAAGAGGCTGTCCTTTTTCCAGTGCATATTTTTTGCTTCTTTGCCAAAGATCAGGTCTAGCTGAGGGTACTTGAACGTGTCTCTGCACCATTACTTCTGTTCCATTGGTCAGTGTGTCTGTTTTGGTGCCAGTAACAGTAACATAGGGTTTTCATAAGTTTTGTTTTGAGACAGGGTCTTAGGATCTTACTCTGTAGTCCAGGCTGGTTCTGAGATCACTATGTAGCCCAGCCTCCTGAGTGCTAGGATTACAGTCATGCGCCATCATGCCCCACTTTTGTGATGCTAGGAAATCAAACTCCAGTTCTCAGCACTTGCTAGGCAAGTGCTTTAACCGCTGAGCTAGTCCTCTAGCCCCTGTAACTGTTGTTTTGTAATATAACTTGATGTCTGGAATCATAATGCTGCCTGCTTGTGTGTTGTTACTTAGAATTGCTTTGGTTATTCTGAGTCTCTGGTTCCATATGAATTTTAGGATTGTTTTTTCAAGTTCTGTGGAAAAATTGTTGGTATTTTGATAGAAGTGCATTGAATCTGGATATCAGTTTTGGCAGTATAGCCACTTTGACAATATTAATTCTGCCTATCCAGTTATGGGAACGTCTTTCCGTCGTGTAATGTCTTCTTCGATTTCTTTTTTCAGCATAATATAGTTTTCTTTGTAGAAAACGTCCTTCACTTCCTAAATTTATTCCAAGGTATTTAATTTTTTGAGGAGCTATTGAGAATAGCATTATTCATCTCAGCTCTTTCTCACTGAGTTCATTGCTACTGCAGAGGAATGCTAATGACTTGTTAATTTTGTAACCTATAGTTTTGCTGAATTTGTTAGTTCTAAGAGTTTGATAGTGGAGTGTTTGGGGACTTCTATGCATAGAATCATGTCATCTGTAAATAAGGATAGTTTGACTTTTGCCTTTCTGATACATATTCCCTTCACTTTGTTCTCTTGCCTAATTGCTCTGGCTAGGACTTAAAGAATTATGTTGAAACTAAATGATGAAAGTGGTCAGCCTTGTCATATTGATGTCAGAGGAAATGCTTTCCATTTCTCATAATTTACTATGGTATTTGCAGTAGGTTTGGCATATATGCTATCAGTTTGAGGCAAGGTCTTATACCTATTTTTCTCTTTTTTTCTTATCATGCATAGGCGTTGGATTTTGTCAAGGGCCTTTTCTGCATCAGTTAAAATGATTATATCATTTTTGTTCTTGCTTTTCTTAATGTGGTGTATTGCATTAATTCTTCTATATGTTAAACCATGCTTGCATCCTAGTAACAAAGTCAATTTGATCTTGGTGTATGGTTATTTTAATCATTTGCTGGATTGTATTTGCCAGTGTCTTGAGAATTCTGCATCTTGGGAGGTGGATGAACAGCCCAGTGGTTAAAGCACTTGCCTAACAAGCACAAAGTACCTGAGTTCAATTCCCCAGCACCACATAAACTGTAATCCCAGCACCTGGGAGGCTGAGGTAGGAGAACTGCCATGAATTCGTTACTTTTGCTATTGACTTCTAATTTTATTCCACTATGACCTGAAAGTAGGCAGGGAATGATTTCAGTTCTTCTGTATTGATTTCAGAATGTCTTCTGTCCAAGGATACAATCTATTTTGGAAAAAGTCCATGTGCTACTAAGAAAAAGGTGTATTCCATTGACATTGGGTAGAAGAGTTGGCAGATACCTATCTGGTAAGTCTGTCTGCTCCACGGTGTGAATTATTTCTGTTTCTCTGCTGATTTTCTGTCCCGGTGATCTATGTGGGAGCGTGGGGTTCTGAAGTCCCCAGGTGTGAGCGTAGTGGGCCTGTCTTGCCCTGCATGTTGAATAGTTTCTGTTGTAACTGGGTGCCCAGATGTTTATGATTGTGAGCTCTTCCTGTTGGGTTGTTCCTTTTACCAGTCTATAGTGTCCATCTTTGTCTTTTCTGATCTGTTTTGAAGTCCGCAGTGTCTGACAGTAACAACACAGCTACTGCCGCTTATTTCTGGGCTCCAGTAGCGTGTACTATTAGTTTCCATTACCTTCAATCTGGTTTTTTTTTTTTTTTTTTTTTTGAGACAGGGTCTTGCTCTGTAGCCCAGGCTGGTCCTGAACTCATTATGAAGCCCAGGCTGGCCTTGCACACAGGACACTTGGCCTGCCTCAGCCTGAGTGTTCGGATTACAGGCATGTGCCACCACGCCCAGCTTTATGTGGTGCTGGGGAATTGACTGCAGGGCCTTATACTTGCAAGGCAAGCACTTTAACCACTGTGCCGTTCGTTCCTCTAGCCCTGTGTGAGTGAAGTGTATCTCTTCCAGACAACAAATATTTGTTTTTTTTTCAATCTACTCTGCCAGATTGTGCCTTCAAATCGGTAAGTTAAGACCATTAGCATTGAGAGGAATTATTGTAAGATTTTTCCTGAATCCTGTCATTGTCCTGTTCTTCCAGTATTTGCCTTTTCTGTCACTTTCTCTTTAAACGTTTTCTTTTCTCTGTGTTCTTCAGTGCTGCTTGTCTCTGTCTTCCTCTAAGATTCCTTCAAGTATTTTCTGCAATGCTTAGCTAGAGGTAATAATTTCTTCAAGGTTTCTTGGTCATGAAAACTTACTTCCCCTTCAATTCTCAGGGATGATTTTGTTGGACACACCCACCTGGGTTGACACTTGCTTTCTTTTAAAGCTTGAACAATTTTGCTCCAGATTCTCCTGGCCTTAACGTTTGCACCAAGAATCTGTGTTATTAAATGGGCTAAAAAAAAACGTTGTATATTCTGTGGAGTATCTGAGGTTTTGATTATGTCATAGTAAGTCTGTTCTCTGGTCCAAGCTACTTGGTGTTTGTTGTATAAACTTCTTGTACCTGCATATTAATTTCCTACTGTACCTGACTTCCTTTCCTAGATATAGGAAATTTTCTTGCTTGATTTCAGTGAATAAATTCTTCATACCTTTGGTGCTGTCTTCTGCTGTTTCTCCTGCACTCATAATCCTGAGGTTGGTTCTCTGACTCAGCAGCTGTTGTATTCAACTACTTTGCTTGCTGAAATTTTGGAGTAATGCCTAAATATGGCAACTGTTTCCTCAGCCTTTCCTTCAAGGTCTGAAATTTTTTCTTCAGTGTTTGATCAGACTTACCTTCCTTTCAAGCGGACTTTTCATGTCCTGAAATTCAGCTAGATTTCTTTTCAGAATTTCTACTTCTCTATCAAAATGTTCCTTCCTGTCTTGCATTTCCTTTTTTATCTTAGCCAGCTTTTTGTGTCTTCTATGTGCTCAGTGAGCTTTGTGTTCATTAGGACCTCTATTTGTTTAATAAGTTCCTCTTCAAGCCCCCTGATCATTATTTCTTTAAGATCTTGTTTGGGGCTTGAGGACTGTGTTTGCTTAGCAAACACGAGGCCCTGGGTTCAATTCCCAAGCACCAAATAATGGCAGGCACAGTGGTGCTCACCCGTAATCCCAGCACTTACGAGGCTGAGGCAAGGCTAGCTTGGTTAAACTGGCTGCTCACAGACACCAACTCATCTATTTGCTCTCTGACTTCCTTTCCTGAGTCCCACTACTGCAGGCCCCATGACATTAGCTCAGGTGTTCTCCCATTATTCTGTTGTTGAGACTTCACTTTCACGGCCTACCTGAGAGGTCTCCCTGAATATGTAGGAGGATGTGGTGGAGGTGGGGCGGGGCGGGGGACGGAAGTCCTCTGCGCTCTGTGCTGGGAGTAGGCAGTGACAGGGTACAGTCTAATGGCCCCAGGGGTGTCTTGTTCACATCCAGCCCCTCGGCAAAGCTCTCCCGCCTGTCCTGGGTGGGGCTCTCCATCCTCTGAGGTGCTCCCACTGCTGCCTGAGCCATTCCGGGGGTCAGCAGCCTCTCTCTCTTCTGACAGTTTCTTCTTGGGCACTGTTTAGGCATTATCTCCCCAAAACCTGATCTGGCCCATTTGCAGCATCTTTCACTAACAGTTCAGACTTAGCTCTTTTATTTTTAAAATGGCTCCTGCCTGTGTCACCACCTCTCCGGGCCACCGCACGCTGCCTTTCCCGAGCTGGTCTGGGCCCTGGGAGGCCGCTTCCAGGGGTGCTGATGGTCCACCTGCAGTCGGCACAGCCTCCAGGCTCGTTTCTGAGACTGGGGCTACCGGCTGCTGCTAATTCCCACTTCTCCTGGACCCGCTCTCACCTTCTCCAGGCTCACCCCACCTGCGGATGATGGCAGCTCACGCTGCGGGCTGGCCTGGGGCAGCGTCTCGGTTTTCTGATGCATTCTGCAGGTTTCTAGCCATCCTGTGGCCTCCTCTCAATTGCAGGGGTGCTCTTCCCTCTCCTAGCTAAATTGAACAGGATGCTTTTAACTATACTCTCAACTTCCTACGAGAGTCTACGAGGGGACATTCAGCAGTGGGTTACTTGGCCGTCATCTTGCCCTCATGTGGGTTTTTCAGGTCCTGCAGTTTAGCTTTTATACTTTCTATATATCTACTGAAATTTTCCTTCATTTCTTCCATTTTCATATCTCTCTGCTTTATGTTCCTTAAACTTTCTATCCGTAAAGGCCATTGTTTCTTTGATTATACCCACTTTGAGCTTCTACACATCTCCTGTATGTCTTATGTAAGCTTTCTGGCTATTAGGTCTACTTGTTTTGACTTTTATTATTTTGAGACAGGGTCTCCCTCTGTAACCCAGGCTGGTCCTGAACTCACTGTGGAGCCCAGGCTGGCCTTGGACTCATGACAGTCCTCCTGCCTAAGCCTCTCCAGTGCTGGGATCACAGGTGTGCACCACCACACCCAGCTTACGTGGTGCTGGGGACTCGAACTCAGGTACTTAGTGCAAGCCCTTTAACCGCTGAGCCAGTCCTCCAGCCCCTGACTACTTTCTGTAGGTTCTGCTACTTCAGGAGCCATGGTGACAGCTCCTGGGGTGTCAGGACTTTTCAGGTGACTTGCTGCCTCATTTCCTCACGGCTCTACTGTACTGAGTTGTAGCTCCGGTAGTGTCAATGGAGTCTGTCCTTATTACACAGATTTTTTTGTTGGACCATTTGCCTTTGGAATTTCTTTGAGTTCATTCGGGTTTTAGAATATGTGTCTAGGATTGAAGGAACAGCTCAGCAGTTAGAGCACTTGCCTAGCAAGCTGAAAATCCTGGGTTTGATTCCTCAGAACCACATAACCCAGGCATAGTGGCGCACGCCTGTAATCCCAGCATTTGGGAGGCTGAGGCAGGAGGACTGCCGTGAGTTTGAGGCCAGCCTGGGCTACAGAGTGAGACCCTGTCTCAAATAAAAAGCAATCTGTCTAATATAAGGTAAAGAAAAGCCCGACAGAACTCCAACCTCAGTCAGAGGATAATGGATAAACGAAAGTGCTTTAAGCAAGAGTAAGATGGAATAGGGGCGGTTAGGAGTGGAATAAACAGTATGCCCTTAAAATCTGTACAAAGATTTTTCAAAAGGGCAAAAAGAGGTAGTCAAGAGATGGAGAAATTGAGAAACAAACAGCAGAAACAGAGAGAGATGAAAGGGAAGAAAAAGGGAGAAGAACCAAATGAACTGCAGAAAAATACACATTCATTACACTCACCCCAAACCACTGAGCGAAGCCAGACTAGGCAGCAGGGGGAAAAGACTGAAAGTAAAGACAGAAACCAGTTATGCCGCGTCACCTGTGTGGGCCTCTCCACTTCCAGAGCTTCGGGTCCCATTGTCCGTCTCTCTACGCTAGAGTCCAGTCAAGCCAGAGGTCCAGGAGTGCTCTCAGTCGTGCACTCTGGTGCCTGTTCTCAGCAGGTCCCAGTGGTGCCAGCGGGTGCAGGTGATCCAATTCTTTGGGCCTGCCAGTGGGCACTTGCTGATTCCTGCACCATGATTCCAATGATACAACTCCCTGGGCTCGTCTTCACTATTTAGTTCCCGAGCTCTAAAGCTTTATGGATAGGTCTGGTGGGATGACTGTGTTCTTGCTGACCTTGGCCAAGGGGTGCTATGGGGCAGAGGCCCCAAAATTCACTAGGATCTTTTAGGCCACTGACCTAGCTGCAATGCTCTCAGGCACTGCTTTTGCACTCTGCCAGCTGCCTCAGCACACCTGTGTTCCAAGGCTCCAGGTGTCTCCTTCCCTTGGAGCCTGCATTCACCCGAGAGCAACCAGCAGGCTTTCCCTCCGGTCCTCTGGTCACCACGCAGGACCAACAATTCCTTTACTGTCTTCCAACCTGATCACGTAGAGCCTCTGCCTATAAACAGCCTGTAGCCACGGCCCCGGGGCACAGTCCCCCACACTCTACAGAGTGGCAGTCTGCAAAGTGCCTTTGGTCCTGTTCGGGCCTTGCTCCTCAGAGGCTGTCAATACGTGACTGGGAGCAGGACTGAGCCTGCTCCAAGACGGGTTTGTGACTTCAAGGCGCCATCCCTGCAAGACAGGCTCAAGGCCTCCTGGCACCTCCACTTCCTCCCGGGGCCAACAGCATAGGAATTTGGGGCTGCTGGGCTGCTCACTACCCAACTTGAGGATGTAACTTAAGGATAGGGTGGAGACAGCTGTTAAGGGGATAAAGACAGACCTTGACAGTCTGGTCAACACAATCTGTACAGCAGGCAAACTTTGCTCCCCAGCCCACCCTCATCATACCACTCGGCATGCTGCACAAGTCCCGCACTCACACCCGTAGGGGTGGTGGGCAGGAGGGTTAGGCCAGACAGGCCAGAAGACTGAAGGGAGGCTGGAGGAGAGAACCCAAGAAACTGGAGATAAGTGGAGTCCACTAGCAGCTTTATTGCCCCTCAGGTCCTGTGCTCACAGAACATTTCTAAGGGCCTGAGGGAGGAAGCCCTGTAAGAAGTGGAACAGATCAGGGAACAGGCCCTGGGCATCCTGGAGTGGGGTCACTGTCAACGTCCGATCAGCTGGAGACACAGAGACCACAAAGGCTAGAAGGGGCTTAGCCTGGGGGCTCTGCTCACACGCAGCCAGTCCCTGCAGCTCCTGCGTGACTTGGGCCTCCGTGGCCAGCCACTCTGCCCTGGTGACAGGCTGGCTCCCACCTGCCGCCTGCTGCTGTAGTCGCCTCCGAGCCCGGCGCCGGCCCTGCCACGTGCGGTGCCATAGGGTGCAGCGCCAGCTCTCGGAGGCGGGTGTCAGCTCACCTTCCCCTGCAGGCAGCACCGCGGGGGCTGCGGGCCCAGGCTGCCTCTTCTCTGCCGATGTCATGGGAGGACAGCCAGGCTGCCCAGGGCTCTGCACGGCCCAGTCCTGCCGGGGCTCTCCAGTTTCCACCACCATCTCCTCCACTCCATCTCCCCCAGGGGGGCCCCCACGGCCCTGCGGCTGCGTGTCCCCTGCCTCACAGCTCCTCTTCTGTCCACTTAGTCTTTGCCTCTTGCCTGTTCCTGCCTGGTGCAGGTCCTCCACCCCACCTCCTTCTGACCGCGGTCTCTTGGTTCCTTGCTCTATGTGGCACCCTAAGGCCTCCTTCAGCACCCGGACCAGGGCCACGGACAGCTGGGGGAAGGGGGCAGGAGGGAGGGGGATCGGTGTGGCGGAGAGCAGGGAGGCTGGGGAGCTAGGCTGCAGAAGGGGGAGTAGCCCCCAGTCCCGACCCCGAGAGGACCGCTGCTGGTACTGCAGACTCCGACAGTAACTAGCCGCTGCTCGGCAGCAGTTCTGGAGCCGCCCAGCCACCCGACTGGTCACGTTGGCTGCCACGTTGTGACTGAGGTCAAAGGGGTCCTGTAGATTCATGGGACCAAGACGCAGACCCTCCCAGAGGCTACAGGGCAGACCCCCCGCCACTGGCACCGCCTGGCCCTCTCGCAGGGACAAGAGTGAGCTGCCAAGATCCCAGCAAGAGACACAGGAGAAGAACTGGGCCAGCAAGGAGCCTGAAGAGGAAGCACATTGGCAGAGGGGCCCCTGAGAAGCCAGAACAAGGCCAGATGTCCTGCCACAGAGCCCCTGCCTAAGCAGGGGACCAGGCTTCCAAAACCCCTGGAAACAAGAGGCGAGCCTTCCTCCCCACACCCCGAGAGTCGGACATCTTGCCCTAGCTAGCCCCATCATCAGGGCAAGCCACCTCGCTGCTTCAAAGCATGGGTGTGTCACCCGCAGCATGACCTAAAGACCTAAGGACAGACCCAGCTCAGCTCTCTGCCAGGGCTGGAGTTCACCTCCTGCACAGGTGACATCATCCCCAGGCTGCTCCCAAACTCACTGAGGGGTTCCGCGTTGGTGCTGGACTCCAGCTGGGAGGTGTCCCTGGGGAAACTGCAGTCCCAGCCATCCACTTCCGCCTGCTCCCCGTTACCTGTGAGGCACAAGCAGCAAGGTGACCAAGGGAGCAGGGGGAGGGGAGGACAGCACACGTGGGGCTGGTTCATGCACAGGGCATGAGGAGGTGCCACGGTGAACCAAGGGCTGGGGGCAGAGCTGCTGCGGTACCTGCTTTCTGGGCGAGCTGGGACACAGTGGGCAGCACAGGAGGGTCCCGGGTCTGCAGGAAGTAGATCACGAGCAAGGTCAAGGCGTAGTTATTGAGAAGGGGGCCACTCCCTGGGAAGGAACCGAAGTCCAGTCAGAGAAGAGGTGTTTTTAGATCCCTCTCCTACACTTCTTTCCACAATCCCTGCCTCACCCGACCCAGCTCCCACCTATCTGTCCTGGCGCATTCTCACCTGACAGCCCTCGACCCTGAGCCCAACAACGGATGGTGTAGACAAGGGGCCGGACACGCCTGTCCAGCTCCGAGCAGAGACTCAGGAAACAGGAGTTATGCAAAGCCAGCCTGGGGCAGAGAGGAGACAGTGCGTAAGGACTCATGTCAGACCTGGAAGCTCTCATCCAAGACTATGTCAGGATGCATTTCCTAAAATGATGATGGCGTGCTGGCCCTGAAAGGGCAAATGATTGTCTGGCATGGGTGAGGCCACAGGTAACTAAACCAATGACTAAATCGGCCAGGTGTGGCAGTGCATGCCTGAAATCCCAGCACACTGGGAGGCCAAGACAGAGGGATCCAAGTTCAAGCCCAGCCTGGGCAACTTAGCAACTTAATAAGATCCTGTCTCAAAATTAATGAGAAAGGGACTGGGGATGCAAAGGCCCTGGGTTCAATCCACAGCAGCACAAAAGAGAAACAAAGGAAAAGGACTGCTCAGAGTCTTTTTTGTGTGGGTGGGTTTTTCTGTTTGTTTTTGAGACAGGGTCTCTCTAGTACAGATTGGTCCTAACTCACTATATAGTCCAGGCTGGCCTTGATTCACAGCAATCTTCCTGAGCCCCGAGTGCTAGGATTACAGATGTGTGCCACCATGCCCAGTGCTCACAGCCTTTAATACGCAAAGAAAAAGAGACATGAAGGGCAAGACAAAAAAGGGGGGAAGAGGGAAAAAGAGAACAGAGAAACCTGTTTATTTTTGTGGTACTGGGGATCAAGCCCAAGCCCTTCTCACTAATCACATCCCCAGCCCATTTTTATTATTTATTTATGAGACAGGGTCTCACTCCATAGACCAGGCTGGTCTTGAACTCGCTATGGAGCCCAGGCTGGTCCTGGACTCACAGCAATCCTCCTGTCTCAGCCTCCCGAGAGCTGGGATTATAGGCATGCGCCACCATGCCTGGCTTATGTGGTGCTGGGGAATCGAACCCAGGGCCTTGTGCTTGCTGGGCAAGCGCTTTAACTGCTGTGCTACCCTCCAGCCCACATTTTTATTTTGGATGTTGAGTCAGTCTTGCTACATCGCTGCTAGGCTGCCTGGGATAGGTTCAAACTGGTGATCCCTGTGCTGCTAGAGTGCTGGGGTCACAGGCCTATGCCCCTTGCCTACCTCTGTATTCATTTACCTTAATATTCCCCAAATTTACGTAGCCCAGGACCCTTCCTATGTTCCTTAATAGTATTCCAAGGGACACACATTACAAACACGGAAACAGAGGCCAGACAAGAGATAAGCGGCAGAAGAGGAACGGGACCGGAAGAGGCGCCCATGACGGGGCGCGCACAGGGCACTGCTGCGGGGACCCCTCCCGGGCCCAGGACTGCCGGCTGCCCTTCCCTCTCACCCACCCCACCTCGCAGAGGTACCGGTTGCTGAGGGAGACGTCACCATGAAGACCTGAAGGCCGATGGCAGAATTTGATCACCGGGCACCGGGCAGAGGGCACAGTCTGGACTCGGTACACGCCAGGGACACAGCCCCGGAGAATGGACCCCACGAGCTCCAGCATGGCTGCGCCCTCTGGCTTCTCCTTGCTCCGCATCTCTCTGCTCCCCAGGTCCTCCTCACTCCGGGGCTCCCGAAGAGGCGAGGTGGGGGGCAGGGACTGGGGAGAGGCGATGGGCTCCGAGGCCAAAGCGGAGTCTGGAGTCTGGGGCGCTGAGGAGGAAGGTGGGGTTTCCAAGTCCAAAGTGTCAGCATCACGGGGAGAAGCTGGGGGCTGAGAGTCCAGTGGGGATGCCAGGGCTGAGTCCAAGGACGGGGACTCAGGAGCCTTCAGTACCGCCTGCGGATAGAAAGGAGCTGAGTGGATCCCTCTCCCAGTATCCCTGAAGCAGGGACACCTCTGTGAGGCACTACAAGTGTGTGTGGGAGGGTGGGTGGCTGTCCGAGGTACTTAGAGATCAAGCCTGGGTCCTTCACACTTAGCAACGTCCCACTCCATTTCTTTATGGTCTTTTTCCTTTATGTTTTCATGGAAAGAAGGTACTTTTGGGGAAAAGATATAGAAGCGGGACTAAAAGCTTCCACCAGATGGAAAGGAACCTGGAAATGTGAGTTATCTCATTTTTTATCTTCGACTTTTCACTAAGTCCGTAAGCTGACCAGGCAGAGCTGAAACTTGCAGTCCTCCTGCCTCAGCCTCCCAGACTTCTGGGATTACACATGGCCTGGCTTCTAAGGCTCCATCTATTACTTAACATTTTTTTGTTTTTCTGACCCAGGGTCCCACTTTGTAGTCCAGAGTGGTCCTGAACTAATTACGTAGCCCAGGCCAGTCTCGAACTCACAAGTAATCCTCCCAAGTGCTGGGAATAAACTTACAGCTGCTCTGACACAACCAGCTTACGTGGTGCTAGAGAATCAAACTCAGGGCCTTGCTAAGCAAGTGCTCTGACCTCTGTGCTAGTCCTCCAGCCTCTATTCTGTTTTTACACACACTAACTCTGAATACTCACAGCAACCGGTTCTTACAATAATCTTTTCATTCCACACAATAAACATCCTAGCCAGGAATGGAGGCACTGACTTGTAATCTCAGCACTCACATATCTGAGGAAGGAGGATTACACGTTCCAGGTCAGCCTGGTCTATGCAGTAAGATCATGTCTCAAAACACAAAAATAGGGGGGCTGGAAGCATAGCTCACTAGCTAAAGTGCTTGTCTAGCAAAGCCAAGGAACCACATTCAATTCCCTAGCATGTAGTGGTGCACACCCACAATCCCAACAATCGGGAGGCAGAGGCAGGAGGATTACTATGAGTTCAGGCCAACCTGGTACATGGCGAAATCAGAAGCAGCCTGGACTAGAGAGTGAGATCCTTTCTCAATAAATAAATGAATAAATAAAATTTAAAAAATAAAAAGGGCTGGGGATATAGTACAGTGTGAAGGCCCTGGGTTTAGTCCCCAGTACCATAATAAACAAAGAAAACACGTAAGCCAAGAATAACCCCAAATTACTGCATATTATTTTTATATCCCTTTCCCCAAGTAAGACGCAGTGCACACCACTTTGAAATCTGTTCCTTCCTGCCACAACTGCCATCCACTCTGTCCATTCGTCCTCCTCCTCGTACCCACTCACGTTCACACCTCTCTGATTATACCCCCTTCTGGGAGGCCCAACGATGCCTCAAGCATGTGCACAGCCAAGCGACTGTCCTGACCCCTCACCTGGGGCTCCTCCAGGTCACCCAGATCCAAGAAGAGGTCGAGGTCACAGCCATGGACATCAAAGCTATTTACGGAGGAGCCAAAAGGGTGCAGCACACAGCCTAGGAGCCCAGCAGAGGAGAGAGTCACAGGCACCGGGGAGGGGCCAGGAGGGACAGAGACCCAAGGAACCCCACCGTGGGCGCAGGGATGGGGCGAGGACAAGGTGGGGACGGGGGGACACGGCGGAACGAACCAGGGAAAAACTCCGCGAAGACCTCCTGCATCAGGGCCACCACGAGGCTCCGGAGCTGCCGCTCGGCCTCGTTCAACTCCCGCAGCTCCACCAGCCTGACCATCTGGGACTCCACATCCCGGGCCTCAGCCAGGGCTCCGGCCAGCTGGTGGCTGTCGGGGGACGCTCCTCGGGAAGACCTCGAGGCTGGGCTCTGGAACGCTTTCTGCTCCCGTGGCCGTACTCGCAGGCGATGTCCCCGCAGGCTATGCTGGGGCTGTGACAGGGCAGCCTCGCGAGAAGCCACGTCCCCCATCTCCACGATGGCAAACACACCCTGGAATCCACAGAGAGCAGAGGTGACTGCTTCGGCCCCTGTTCACACACAGTGGGAAAGGCAGGAGACTCAGACGGGGCCAGCCCGGTCCCTGGAACTGCAGTGCTGTGCCCACACAACAGGAAGTACACGGGAAGAACAGTGCTCCCCACACGCTCTGCCACTGGGAGTCTCCTGTTACCTATTTTACTGTCTTCTGTGCTTCCAAGAACATGACAGGGTTTTTTTTGTTTTGTTTTGTTTTGTTTTTTTGAGACAGGGTCTTGCTCTGCAGCCCAGGCTGATCCTGAACTCACTGGCCTTGGACCCACAGCACTCCTCCTGCCTCAGCCTTCTGAGTGCTGTGCTGGGACTACAGGCATGCGCCACCACACCCGGCTTATGTGGTGCTGGGGAACTGAACTCAGGCACTTAGCGCTTGAGTTAGTACTTGCTATGCAAGCACATTAACTGCTGAGCCGTTCCTTTAGCCCATGACACAGGTTATAACATGACCTACCCACTCCCTAATATTTTCTGAGGTGACTCTTAACATTTACCAAGGCTGTGACTGAGGGACAATGGTACCTCCAAAGCTCTGAATTTATGAATGTATGCATGCAAGTACATACTTACGTATGTATTTTGCTGTCTTGGGCATCAATCTCACTAAGTCGCTAAATTGCCCAGACTGGGCTTGAACTTGAGAATCTGCTCCTTCAGACTCCCAGAATGATGCTGGGATGACAGGCCTACACCACTGGGCCTGGCTTATTTTTATTTTTGGAAACAGGGTCTCTACCTGTAAGTTGGGCTGGTAATAATTTCACTACGCCGCCCAGGCTGGCCCTGAACTCATGGCAATCCTGCCTCAGCTTCACAAATACTGAGGATACAGGTATGTGCCATCACACCCAGCTTATATGACACTGGGGAATTCAATGTCTGGCCTTGTGCTTGCTAAGCAAACACTGCTGTATTATTCCTCCAACCTTTCTTTTCTCTCTTTCTTTCTTCTTTAGACAGGGTCTCATCCTATAGCCCAGGCTAGTCCTAAACTCATGATGGAGCCCAGGCTGGCCTTGGACTCACAGCAATCCTCCTGTCTCAGCCTCCCGAGTGCTGGAATTACAGGCCCACCATGCCTGGTTAGTGTGGTGCTGGGAAATTGAACTCAGGTACTTGGCATTGGCTAGGCAAACAATTTAACCACTTCTTTCTTTCTTTCGAGGCAGAATCTCACTCTATAGTCCAGGTGGTCCCAAATTCACTATGGAGCTCTGGCTGGCCTTGGGCAGACAGCAACCATCCTGCTAAGCCTCCCAAGTGCTGGGGTTACAGGCGTGAACCACCTGGCCTAGCTGATTTTTATGCAGTGCTGGGGAATGGAACCCAAGGGGCCTTGCACTTGCTAGGCGAACACCCTAACTGCTGAGGTATGCCCCATCTCCATTATTCTTGACTTTGAAAGAGGATCTCATTAAGTTGCAGAGCTGCCCAGGCTGGGCTGATGCTTGAGTGTCCTGCTTCAGCCTGCCAGATTGCTGTGACTACAGACTTGCAACAGAAGGCCCGGCTCTAGGCAGGGCCTCACATCCCCAGATCTCCACCTTCTCACCAATGACTTCTCCCTCAGGAAACGTTACGGAATGAAATGAGAGTGCGTACACTCTAAAATCCTCAACCTACAACTGATAAGTAGTAATTAATAAATGCTTTAGCTGGGACAGCATGCCTGTAGTCCTAGCTCTCAAGAGGCCGAGGCAGGAGGATCGCAAGTTTGAGGCCAGCCATGGGTACATAGTGAATTCAAGACCAGCTGTGGACTACTTCGCAAGACTGTCTCAAAACAACAAATCAAATCAAATCATTAAACACCTTCAAAAATGGGGACACTGGGCTTTCTGAGGAAGTAACGTAGCACAGATGCTGCTAACTGCCCACCTGCCATATAGCCTGCCTTCCCTCCTCACAGAACCCGTTTTGTTCAGAGCGGCAAAGTGGCCAACAACAAAGACTCCCCATCCTGCCGCCTGCTAGCGGTCACCGTGTGGCGTGGATCTGGCCAAGGAGGTGTAAGAAGCCTATGGAGAAGGACCCTGTAGAAGCACCTTCCTCAGAAACGAGAGGGAAAAGCGTTAGATCAGCCACCGCCAGCCCCTTACTCGCTCCCCTTCTTTCTGTGTGCGTGGCAGCAGCAGCACTGCAATTACGCGGAAGCCATGCGCTGTGGAAACGGAGGAAGAAGACAGAAAGCCCGGGCTGCCCAGGCCACCCGCCAGATGAGGAAAACTAAAACTTTTCATCCAAGCCCTCCGGTTGGACGGGAGCCCTCACAGCCAGACCTCACTTGATTACAGAAGACTTGGTCTGCTAAGGATTCTTCCCTCCCAGTTCTGGGGATGGAACCCAGCGCCTTGAGCATGCCAGGCAAGTGCTCCACCACCGAGCTGCACCGCAGTGCCTAGGGCTCCCCGGGATCACCTAAGCCACAAGTAGCCAGCACACAGCCTAGGAGCCACAACAGAACCACAAGAGAACACAGCACCATATTAATGAACTCTGGGACATTTGGAAGGTCTACATGGAAGCAGATAGAACAACGAAGAACGATCCCGTTTGTCTGTGCTGTCCGTGTCAGGGTGTGCTCACCACTGGCCTCTAACAGCTCTCAGTGTCGATCAGCTCACTGTCCCCTGTGGACTGTGAGCGCTGTGCATCAGGGATCGCACCCACTCCATGCACTACTGAGAATGCAACTCTACCCCTGTTGTGGTCAGGATCTGGAGTGTCCCCCAAAAGCCTCACGTATTTTAATGTTATGGATTGTCTATGGAGCCATGTAATGTTGGTGGACTGGGATCTGACCTGGAGGGGTGGATTGTACTTAGGGGCATGTGAGTTAAGACTAAAGGCATGTGACTTAAGGCTAAAGGCGTGTGAGTTAAGACAAAAGGTGTATAGTGGCCACACCTTCCATACCCGGATGCAGGAGAGACTAAGACTGGGACTTGGACTAGTCTCGATGAGTCTCACTGGCTGCCTGTGTGTGATGTCCTGAGAAGCTGCCTCCACCTCTCTCTCTGCCATGTACTTCCACTGCTGCCGGCCGCCCCTGAATGGACTGTGACCTTCTGAAACTGTGAGCTAAAATAAACCTCTCCTTTCCTAAATTTGTGCGTGTCAGGTATTGAGTCACAGCAACGAAAAAGTAACTAAGACAACCCCTGTCGTCACATCTCAGAAAAAGTCCTGATTTACAGAGACAGAACAGAGAGATGTCAATTTCCGAGAAAAGAAAGCTTAATACAAAATTAGCAAATAAATATTTGGCAAGCAAATAAAAGATATGGTGAAAAAAAATGACAAGTCCCCCAGGATCTCCCTGTGATTGGGTAAAATGCAAAGGGATGAGGGTGTGATAAGCGCAGAGCTGAACGGCCCAAGTCTGCAGGCCACACTGGGGCCAGCCGTGACAGGCCGCTGGCTCCTCCTCCTCTTCTCCTATCTAACACAAGTCACTCTTCAGCCAATCACTTTACCTTGTCCTTGTCCATGACAACACTAGCCACAGGCCCAAACGCCTGGAAGTACTCGGTGAGCTGAGAAGAATCCACATCCCTGGGGAAGCCACTGACAAACACACTTCGGAGTCCCTGGGCCTTCCTCGCAGCTCGTAGTTCTACCAGATGCTGGTGCTTCCGGCCTCCCAGATGGGCATCCAGGCTGGGCCCTGCAGAGGCAAGTTTAAGACAAAAACATCTGAGCCATTCTCCAGGGTACCCTGTCTGCACTCTATGCATACTCGAACCCGACTGGCCCTTGGTCACAGGAAGTATGATCTTGGAATGAGCACAGTCCCGCTTCCTTTTACACGTGATTTTCTCACCAGTCTGTCTGTGTAACTCATTCTCTAAGTCATCCCCAGGAGAACGGGCTACAGCACAAGTAGGTCTTTTCATGAGGGAAGAAGGTATTGGGGGTTGAAAACAACGCCTTCCCGCTTTAACTGCTGAGCCATTCTTCCAGCCTCCCCCCCCCCCCCCGCCCCCGCCCGGCTCTTTCAAGTTTTTATTTTAAGACAAGTTTTTACTAAGTCACTAATTCCCCAGACTGGTCTGGAACTTAAGACACTCCTGCCTCCCGAAGTGGTGGGGTTTCCTTCCTTCTGGTTCTCGGGATTGAACTAAGGGGCAAGCTACCACTGAACTCCATCCAGCTCTTTCATTTTTTTATTCAAATAGAGCTCACTAAGTGGCAGAGGCTGGCTTCAAACCTGCAATCCTCCTGCCTGCGCCTCTGAAGTAGTAGACGACTCAGGTCAAGTAGTGCTTAGACCATCAATACATGCTAAGCTGCTAGGCACGGTTCACACGCCTGGCGTCCTACTTACTTAGGCCGAGGCAGGAGGAGCGCAGCTTCCAGTCCCGTCTGGGCAACTTAAGAGGGACTCTGTTGCCGCTGACCAAGAAGGGAGCGGAGTCCGGCCCGCGGAAGCTCAGGCTCCAGATGGGCACGAGGAGCCGGGGGAGGCACAGAGCGGCCTTCGCCGTCCCACGGGCTCCGGGTCGACTGCCCACGCCTCTCTCGCCCGCGTCCCGCTGGCACTTGGGGCTGCGGCCCTTCGTGCCGCCCCGTGCCTCGGGGACACCCCGGGGGACCCTGGAGCCCGCAGACACCGAAGCTCGGGCCCTTCTCTCCCCGCACCGGAGCTGCAGGGTGTCCGCGCCCGGGGCCGGCCCCTGCGGTCCAGTCCCCTCGGACGCGCCGCTGGACACCGGGCGCGGGGCCCGACCGACCGACCCCACCACAGCCGGGACCCTAACTTCCGCCCGCGGCCCCCCGCGCTGGCCACCGCTTACGGTTGGCTGGAGTCACGTGGCAGAGGCGGCAGCGGAAGCCCCCACGCGGCAGCGGCTCCACGTCCGAGTCCACCACGTCCATGGTTACTCCGGCACAGACACGACGCGGCAGCGCCGGCCACCACCGGAACTCACACCTAGAGATCGCAAAGCTCTCAGAACGCAACTTCCGGCAATGCCGCAGGAAGTGACGTAAGTCTTCCGGGCGCGCCAACACGAGCCGGGGGAAACATGGCTACTTCCGCTCGGCGTTCCGTTTCTATCCTGTTCTAGGAAAAGTCGCGCTTCGGCAACACTAGTCCGCCCACGGCGCGCCTATTGGATTGCTCTGAGCTGTGCTGGCACTGATTGGCCCGAAGAATCGTTAATATTCATAAGGCAGCACAGAGGTTGGGCCTGCTCCGGGACGGTCCCTGAGCTTCCTCCGCGGCCGTGGGCCGGCGTGTGCGCGCCCGGCGGGCTGTCGGGACCCTGCGCTGCGCTCCCTCCCTCCCCACAGGACCAGTAAAGGCAGCACTGCCGGAGGCTGCTATTCCAAGCCTGGGCTCGCTTGTCCTGGGCTACCTAGCAAGCCCCAACTCCAGCGGGCTGGAGGGAAACTCCCAGCAAAGCCCTGTTTGCTCCATTGCACCGAGAGGAAACCGGGGATGGGGCGGGGGGCGGGGGGGGTGGAGGCATCTTTTGTGCCAGAGTCTAGTGCCGTCCTTGTGGGCCCCGGCCTCCCCAGCCCCTTAGCTTCCTAGCCCTGTTGGGGCTCACCTAAGGACTCCAGGCCACAGCCAGATTGCTGTGGTCCCCAGGAGCTGGGCTCTGTCCTTTTGCCCAGTACTTAGTGAGGCCTTGTCTCAAAAAAAAAAAAAAGGCGGGAGGTGCAGCTCGGCGTGAAGGGGCTAGCTGGATCCCGGTACCACCAGAGAGGCGGGAAGCAGAGGAAGCAGCACTTTCGCCCCCACCCCATGGGTGCAAGCTTTCCATCTGCCCTGAACAAACCTGGGGCCACAGGCTCGGGCCTCAGCACCGCAGGGAGCTGGGGCGACGGATCTCACAGCCTGTGGGGGTGGGGGTAGGCGTGGGGGCTGGTGGCACGGGCAGCTTAACAAAAATGAATGGGCTGGAGGAATGGCACAGTGCTTAGTGTCGGCCTAGCAAGTGCAAGGTCCTGGGTTCAATTCCCTAGCACCACATAAAGCTGGGCGTGGTGTCACACGCCTGTAATCCCAGGATTTGAGAAGCTGAGGCAGAATGGCCTCGAGTCCAAAGCCAGCATTGGCTACACAGTGAATTCTGGGCTACACAGCAGAGGAAGACCCTGTCTCAAAAAAAAGGTGGAAATAAAAATGGAGATGTAGCTCTGAGCAAAGGGCTTGTTTCAATCCCCACCATCTCGCGCATGCATGCAAGCATGCCACCTCCACAGACTGTGTGGCGGCTTAGGCGGCTGTCCCCGGGCAGGCATCACCCTTTGTTCTTTCTTTTCCCTTTCCAAGATGGCCCCAACACTGCCCCACAGCAGAGAACAGCTGAGCCACAAGGAGCTGAAAACAGCTTTTTATTTGTTACTGTAAGAACCAATTACAGAATCCGAGGTTAAAAAATGGACAAAAGATCTTTATTTCTGAGAATTGGCATACAAAAGACAGAGGGGACGGGGACGCAGAAAGCGAGCACAGGCTGGGGCTGATGCCAGCTCAAGGGCCTCCAACTCCATTAGCAAAGTCCGGACACCGGACAGAAGAAAAACCCCCAATCAGGAAAAAATAAAAATAAAAATAAACCACATGGCAGTGCAGGCCCCTCCCCCAACCAGTACCCCCACCTGATCCTTGTCTAATCTTCTCCTACCCACCCCTTTCAGAAAGGGAGGCAACATTTTTTAAAAATTCAAAAACCCTCCCCCCGAGAGCTGTCCAAGACAACTGTGGGTCCTACCCTCCAAAAGAGGCCAGGTGCCCACATGGGCAGGCTCCTGCAGCTGCCACCTCACAGGCATGGGGAAGCCCAGGAAGGGGGATTTCTCAGGTAGCAACACCAGGAGGGCACCTCACCCGTCCGGGGACCCACTCACTTGCCCCCTGCCCTCCCTCCCTCCTACCTCCCTCATTCCCTTCAACTAAAGGGAAGGGAGGCTGGGGCCCTGGGCACTCCCTCTGCCTCTCAGCCCCTCCCCTCCCCACAGCTACTCAGTCCTCCAGGACAATGGGCTCATTGGTGCTGGCAGGATGGCATGGTGTGGGCAGAGGGACAGGGGGCCGCACAGCCATCAGCGTAGGCTTCACCTTCAGGGGCAAGTTGGGCCTGCGGGCGGCCCGGCGCATTTCGAGGTGGGTCAGAGCTTTCCGCAGGGCCCTGGCCAGAAAGAGCAGGGCAGAAGCAGAAGAGAATTAGAGCATGCTAAGACCCCAGGTGAAGCCCACGATGCACACTGCCACCCTGCCTTCTGGTCCCCTCCTCCCTGGAACGTCATCTTTTTCAGCACCAGCCCTCCTGGAATGGCCATCCCTACCCCCCAACCTGGACATCACCCTCTCTGCTCTCCCCCAGTTGACTCTCTACCTGGTATCCTTTGTGGCCACAAAAACCACAGGATTGGGAGCATCAGCTGGGTTCAGTTTCTGACGTTTGGCTGCTGGCTGTGAGTTTGAGCGAATCCCTGAGGCCAGAGGCCTTCCATTGGCAGAAAAGGGGACTCCCGCACCTGCCATCTGGAAAAGGACAGGAAGTACCATGAGGGAGGGGACCTCCACAATCCCACTAGAAACAGAAGCCCACCCAGTTCAGTAGCCTCTGCCAGTGTGCTACTCACGGTCTCATAGGCCCTTTTCACCATGATCCCCCCCAGTCCCCGGCTCTGGGTGAGCTGGTTCCTGTTGATGGGGGTCTTGGTACCCCGAGGTGTTTTTGGTTTTAGAGGTGCCTGGGCCACTATCAAGAGAAAAAACAGAATTTTCACACCTCTTCCCTGCACAGCCTCCCTTCTTACCTCCCCCTTTCCCCTGGGCCAGTTTACTAGCAAGGCATCCTCAAAATAATGACAGAACAACAGCTGACCAACTATTGACCAGTACTTCCAAATCACATCAACACGGTACAATCAAGCCAGGTCATGAGGAAACTACTGAGCTGAGATGTGGCTCAGATGCAGAACACTTGCCTAGCATGTACAAGGCCCTGGATTCAATCTCCAACACCACAAAACACATACCCACTAAAGCCCTCTTAGGCTAACTTAAAAATCCTTTTAGAACAGTGGGAAAGAAAACTGTATGAGAAAGTTCTTTATAGTAATAGGACAGACCTGAGAGCATAACTCAGGAGTTAAAGTGCCTGCCTGGCAAGTGAGCCCTAGATTCGATTCCACACCATTTGAGCCAGAAGTAGTGGCACATGCCTGTATCCCAGCATTGAGAAGGCTGAGACAGAAGATTCCTGTGAGTTTGAGACCAGTTCAGGGTACATAGAGAATTCCGAACCAGCCTGGTTTCGTGTAAGACCGCGACTCAAAAAAAGCGCTCGAGATAACGCGGCTATGGGCCCCGGGGCAGGCTCCCAATGTATACCCAGGTCCTTGACGATGGTTGCGAGGGGCAGCCTCACAAGTGGGTGAATTTTCAGTGGTGTCTTGGCGGCCTTTGGAAGGCGGATGGAGCCTAGAGAAGAAGACGGAAGTTTCAGAAGATGTTTAGGAGGCCAGAAGCTCATTTCTGAAATCTCTGTGGGCTGCTGTCCCCGTGGTCATCAAACACCAGGGAAACACTTATCTCTGGCCAGAGGACATCCCCCTCCCCCCCAGTCCTGCCAGGTGTTCCTTACATTCTGCCTTAATGGCGTTGGCATTGATCGGGGCATAGGGCCGCCGGGCAGCTCTCCTCGGCTGTAACAAGTCCCTGCACATCCGCCGGGCAAGGCGCGTCAGCTTGGTGGTCTGCAGCAGGAAAGTCTGCCTGTTCTTAGCCAGCAGCTTGGCCCGGTTGGCGCTGGTGGTATACGGGGACAGACTCTGGGCCTCAGGCCGGGACAGATGACCCCTCGAGTGTGGCTCCTATGGGAAGGGCAAGGAACAAGGAAGTCTGTGGGCGAGCATTTTTTTCTTCCTTCTCTGCAAAGAGCAATTTGCTTCTGTTCCACGGCTTCACTAATATCCCAACCTATCTAGCTTCCCAGTACCACCTGGCACCTGTGCCCATCAAACTATTCCCACATAAGGAGCTGGGTCTGGTCCTTGCCCGGAGCTTCCTCACTGGCCTGTCCCCACGCTGAAACTTACTGTGGTGGCCCGAGCAGCCCCCTCAAGCTGGGTTGGGGTCTTCAGCCCCCCGTATTTCTTCCAGTAGACCCAACAGGAAGCACAGAGGCGGCACTGCATATTGGGCGGGCCCCAGGCGTACCACTGAGCAGACTGGGTGGCTAAAGGTGCACAGAGACGTGGGTCACTAGGGAGCAGTGCACTCTGGATGCCCCTCAGGGTTCCGAGCCAAGCAACCCCCTTCTCCACAACATCACTCCTTCCCAGACTCACTGTGGCAGCTCTCACAGGTCAGGCCCTTCTGGAATCCAGCCCCATTCATGCCAGGTTTTGAACCCACGGAAATGATCTGGTTAGGGTTTGGCTTCGTGCTACGGCAGGAGACAGGAGAAACACCATGAAGCAGTCAGAAGCAGAACTCACTTCCGTCCTGGCTCTGCCATGTCCTCCTCTGGTGCTAGGGACCACAGCTGGAGTTTCAGCACGCTCAGGACACACCAGGCCTGTCTGTGACTTGACACCTGCCTGCCTGCCCCAATCCCTGCAGCAGGCATGGGTCAAGGAGGGGCAGGAATGTACCATCTCCCCTGCCCACACTTACTAGGTGGGGATGTAGACCTGTTTCAGTTTGCTGTCTGCTTCAGCAGCCTTCAATCTTTTCTGCAGGGAAAGGAGGACAGTGAGTCAGAGTGTCTCGAGAGCAGAGGACGTCAGCAGCACAAGAGCAGCCCAGACGTACCTGCTGGATATACCGGTCTGTGGTTTTCCACATGTAATAAAACTGGACGATGCTAGCCAGTGACTTCCAGGGTAGCTAAGGAAAGAAGGGAAAGGAGGATGAGGTGGCATCGAGCCCAGGGACTGGCTCCCTGGCAGGTCAGTGGCCCCCTCTCCTATCCCCATCACTTACGAAATCCTGGCGGATATCGTTGAAATCCTTGCCGTACTTTTCCAGGGCCTCTTCAAACAACATAGCCTCAGAGGCAGACCACTCTTCCATCTCATCCCGACACAGCACAGGGCCCCCCTGAGGCACCAGGGTTGACATAGCTTTTGCCAGATCATAGCCATTCCTCTGCAGTGTGTCCATGGCATGAAACTACAGAGACAGTGAAGAAGAAAGCTGAAAACCTGGCACCTCCCACTGTCGTCTCCTGCTCCCAGGACCAGTCGATCCCTACAAGCCCAGAGCACTCAACTCTCTACCAACTGCTGCTCACCAGCGTGATGTCTCGGGAGGCTGCGGCGGCACTCATGTGCAGGCTAGGCTGCCGGATGGAGCTGCTGCAGTCCAGGGCTCTTGCAAAGGTGCCCACAGCTCTATGCAAGAGATCGAGAAGTCAAAAAGGAAAAGAACAGGCCAGTGGTGCAGGCCTGTAGCCCCAACGCTGCTGGAGGCTGGGACACGAGGAGGATAAGACTGAGCCTAGCTTAGGCAATTTAGTGAGACCCTATATCAGAATCAAAATCACAGATCATTTGGTTCATGAGAGAGGTGACTGGGTATTCATGTCACATACATGAGATGTGCCTCCTTTAAGCTGTGATAGGATATTAGCATGTTCCCCACCTGACATGAAAAAATAAAAAATAAAGAAAATGGGCTAGAATATAATTCAGGGCAAAAGCCTTGGACTCAATCCCTGGTGCCAACAACAATCAGAGAAAGATAAACAGATCCAAGTGGAAGCAAGCTGAGAAACTAAACCAGCAAAGACCGAAGTAAAGCCCTGTCTGCGGCTGGAAGAATGGCTAAGCCAACTGAAGGGCTTGCCTAGCAGGTACTAAGTAAGTACCCGAGTTTGACTCCCAAATGCCACATAAGCTGGGCATGGTGGCACACACCTGTATGTAATTCCAGCACTCAGAGGCTGAGACAGGACTGTCTGAGTCCAAGGCCAGCCTGGGCTCTAGAGTGAGTTCAAGACTAGCCTGAGCTAAACAGCGAGACCCTGTCTCAAAAACAAACAAGCAAACAAACAAAAAAAGCCCTGTCTACAAATGCTCAGGACTTCAACCCAAATGCCCTGACTCCCACCACCCCCGTCTCACCGGGCCACCACGAGGAACTGGTCAATCTGTCTGTCTGTGAGAGGATTGTCTGGATCCCAGACTTTCATCTCCATCTTCTGTTGGATCCGGTTATCAGATTCCCCTGGGGAGAAGGTGAGGCACTGTCAGGGAGAAGGAAGGGAAGATGACCAGCCCCCAGGCGCTCTGAACCACTCCCGCCCTCCTCTTCTCCTGCAGGAGTCCACCAGCCCCTTCAACTCAAGATTCTCTTCCCACCTGCGCTCACTTGCCCCTTTTGGGTTCGGGAAACTGGAAGGTCCCTTCCTGCAAGGGACAGCAGGAAGCCTTGGAACTGCACCACACACTGGGGGGATGCCACTTACTGCAATGTGCAAAATATGCCCTTGGTTTCAGACACTGCTGGGGTTGTAAAGTCTGTCCTGCCACTCACCCTCTGCCAGGCGATCTGGGATCTCAGCTTGGTATTTGCAACCAACTCTGATCTCTCCTTGATCAGCAAGAAGTGTCTTCTGCACAGGGTCAAATACCAATGAGTAGAAAAAGCAGTCCTGGAAACAAAGAGGAAGCCAGCCGAGCAAACTGAGAGCAAAGCAGTGGACAAGGAGCAGGCCCGGAGGCCCTGGGACAGGCACCTGTGCAGCCTTAGCCCCTCACTGCCCTACTTCCCTGTCTTTTAGGGGCAATATCCACACCCTTCTCCCAATCCCTCCGCACCTCTTTCTCCAGGTACTGGCTCAAGATATCCGTCTCATTCAAGAGGGTCACGCTGCATTTGCCCCTGAAGGAGGCAGACAAGTCATTCAGCCCTGGGTGAGCCCTCCCGGCAGGCCTTCAGCAGGCCACCTGCCTTTCCCTCAGGGACCCGGGGTTCCGGTACCTTATGTGTGTGGCAGGTAAAGACTCAAATTGCCGGGACAGGAAGAGCTCCCGGTGCTTCAGCTGATGCCTCTGCTGCTCCGACACCCCTGGCTGCTTTGACTCCTCCTCAAACTCCCCTGGGATATCAAGGAGGAAACCAAACCAAGTCAGACACTGATCCAGAAAGCTGGACACAGACTGTTGTCCCAGAGAACACACGTCCTCTTCCAGCATTCCCACTTTGCCAGCGCATTCTGCCCTCATCCCACTGGCTCTCCCCCATGGCCCATGCCTTCTATAGGGCACCCATGCCTCAGCACTGATGCTGCGGGGAAGAGCTGTGAGGGAGCAGGGATGGCCACAGGTACAGCTGCCAGCGCCCGGACAGCAGCCCGTAGCTCAAGCTGCAGGCCCACCACGATGGACGGGGCTCCCAGGAGGCTGTGCTCACCGGTTCCTCTTTTTCCCCTTTCCGGAGGCTCTGCTTTCCCACACCACGTGTAACCCTATCTGTCTACTTGGCTAATGATGATTCTGGAACTTCCAAGGACAGCGCCTCAGCGAGCTGCCCTGAATGCTGCCCTGAATCCTAGCGGGAGGCAACAAAAGTGCCTCAGGCCCTGGCACACTGGCACACTGGCACAGGGTTCCCAACTCAGGGAGAAGGGAGGGGTGCTCCAGGCCCCGCCCCGGGCCAGTGTGCACAGGAAGCCCTGTACTAAGGAAAGGGGACCACACCCCCCACACCTCTTCTGATTGGACAAAGCCAAGGTCACCCCTGCCAGATGGAGCTGGAAACCCCAAAGGAGCAGGGAAGTCGCTAAGCCCAGGCTCCTCATTAACCCCATCATGACTAAAGCAGCCTCAACAAGAAAAAAAAAGAAAGGAAGAAAGAAAGTAAGTTTAGGAAAGAGGTTCAGAAGAGGTAAGAGACAGAAAACCTGAGCCTGGCTCAGCGGTGCAGTCCGGTGGGTCCAAAGCTGGAGCCCAGCCAGGACAACTTAGCGAGAGCCTGTTTCCAAATCCAAACTAAAGGGCTGGAGAAATAGCACAGAGATTTGAGTGCTTGCCTAGCAAGCACAAGACCCCGAGTTCCATTCCCTAGCACCCCAAGAGCTGGTCATGGTAGCACATGCCTGTTAATCCCAGCACTTGGGAGTCTGAGGCAGGACGACTGCCTGAGTTTGAAGCCACCCTGGGCTACCAGTGATCTCAGGATGAGCCTGGACTACAGAGCAAGACCTTGTCTCAAAACATAAAAAAGGGCTAGCTCAGAACGAAGGACATGGTTTCAATCCTGGGTATTGCAATAAATCAGTAAATAAATAAAGCAAATAAAAATAAAGAGCAAGCCGTTCAGGATGCCCTCTCCAGTAGCGGTGGCCTGCACCCCTACCCTTTGTTTCTAAGTAGAGACCTGCTGTCCTACACCTCGTAATAAACACATACGGGTTGGGGATGTAGCTCAGACTGAGGGCCTGGACCGGATCCCAAGTACCGCAGGAAAAAAATTTTATTTTGAAAAAAAAGGGAAATTTTGGGAAAAAAACGAGAGAATGAGAATAAAGCCAAAAAGTAATGAAATGGAGGTAAAAATGGAATGAAGGAGAAACGGGAGACGTGAGAAAGTTGACAAAACCCCAAGATAACGTTCCTGCCGCCTCCCCCCCTCAGTGTCTCCTCGCACTCTGCCTACCTCATCTGGACCTCCACCCTCTATGCACTGTCCAGTGCACTTTAGACTGCCCCCACGGGACTTCTGCTTCTCTAAAGCTCGTCCTGACTTCCCACCCAAATCCTTCCAGGCGCTCACCAAACCCAGGTCTGGCTGGCCTTATCACCAACGTGTGGAAACAGGCCCCCTCGGCAGACAGGCCCTCCCGCCCAGACGCCAGCCTGCTGGCCGCTAGCAGAGGGGAGAGCCCTGCAGAGACAGGAAGGCTTCAGACCTGCGAGCAGGACGGGGACACTCACTGGCATTGCTGTCCGCCAGGCTGTTGAGGCTACTAGAAATGTCCCTTCGTCGGAAAAGGCAAACAACCTTCGCCTCCACGTTTCCATTGGCAGTCTGCGAGGGAAAACAGGGCAGTGAGCGCTGGCCATCTGAGCGCCTGCCGGACCTCGGCGGAAAAGCACCAGACGTCGCCAGACAGCCAGCTTCGAGGACCCAGGTCCACGTCCCTTCCTTTTGTCCCTGAGCTAGAAATCATCAGGGCCCCAAGGGCGTCCGCCAATGTGCTCAAGGAACGGAGGCCTGGGGCGAGTCCGGAGAACATCGTCCCTCCACCCGCACTGGAGACCTCAGGGCCGAGCCCGCCGTGGCGGAGGGGCGCTCCGTGGGACCCACCTTGTTGAGCTCCTCAATCCGCCTCACCAGGTAAGGATTGCTGGAAGAATTCTCGAAATAGACGTAATCTGCGGGAGGAGTGAGAGGGGAGCGCCCGGGGGGTCAGAGAAGGCGGGGAAGCAGGGCCCGGGAGGCAAGTCGGGGGACCCGGAGGAGGCCAGGACCCCACGCCAAGTCGCCGAGGCCGGGACGCGAAGGCAGGGCAGGTCTCCCGCCCCGCCGCGCCCAGTGGGAAAGCCGCCTCCCCACTCGAGACGCGAGCCCGCGGGACGCGCCGCGGCAAGTCGCAAGAGTCGCGCCGGGGACCGCGCCCGCCTCGCGGACCCGGGGGAGGCCACCCCTCGGGAGCGGCCTCCCGCGCCCCGACGTCGGCCCCGCACTCGCGTCGCCGTCGCGGCCACCCGCGCGCCCGGTTCCGGTTCCGGTCGGCGCCCCGGTCCCGGCTCGCACTCACCCCCCACCCGGTACATGTTGGCCGCCATGGCCGCCGCCGCTTCACAAAGAGCCCGGAGGCTCTCGGCGGGCCGGGCTCCAGGCAGCCCCGCTCTCGGCGGGGGCCGCGCGCCGGCTGCTCCGCCGCCTCAGCCGTCGCGGCTCATCCCGGCCCGCGTCGCCGCCGTCTCTCCGTCTCGCGCCCGGGACGTCGCACGGGCTGGGGTGCACTAGCAGCCGCCGCAGCGAACTCGGCTCCCGCCAGGCCGCTCTCAGCCCGCGGAGCCGCGGAAGACTCTCCGGCGCGCGGGGAGCCGTCTCCTTCCGGACCGCCTCGACCGGCCCGAGAACAAGGCCGCCACTCGGCTCGGGCCGGAGAGCGAGTCTCTCCGCTCGGCCACTTCCGGAGCGTGCTCGGCGGTTTCCGGCCGCGTTCGGCTGTTACCGGAGCGGCTCGGCCCCGCCTCCGGAGGCGGGGACAAGCCTCACTTCCCCCACCTC
>PVKB01006644.1:0-55796 GCA_004027205.1 Ctenodactylus gundi
ATATATATATATATGTAAGATACCAAATATCTATAGATGGACAATTTCACAGGTGAACATTTTGGCCAAAAGTCATGCTGCTTACCAGATCCCTGTTTGACACAAATATTCCCATTTTCCACGACAGCATGGCTGTAGACATTAATTTTAGGTTGTGGTTCAAAACAGATTCTCTCTGTCATCCATTAGCACCAGAAACACCAAATTAGGGCTAGGGAGGGGAGAAAGGGTGAGCTTCCAGGTCTTGCAAATTATCACTTTGGCGTGGCCCTCACAGTCTGGAGCCAACTAAATGTGCTCTGAGAGCTCAGCATTTGAAGGAGAGGAAAGCAGTGGCTACATAGTAATTGTTAGTGAACCAGGGTGCTGATCCAGGAAGATGCCTGACATTTGTTTATCTGTCAAGAAACAAACAAAGGAGGGGAATGCCTCCCTAAGTGTTACCATATTATACAAGTGTCCTAGGGGCGAGGACAAGGAGCAGGGCTATTGACAGCATTCACTGCTGTACAGGAACACACCTCCCCACATCCCCCAGAGCTGCTGAACTGAGGGTTACTAACTGATCCCAGGGACACAGCCAGAGCCTCCCTGCCACAGTTCCCATAGGGAGCCGGCTCTACTCACACAAAGCCAGGCGGCAGCTTTCCTGAGGGGGAGGGGTGCCTGCTTTCTCTTTGTTCTTGAAAAAAACAGGCTGTCTCACCAGTTCCATATGCCAGCTGCTTTCACTGGGCAGGGGGCAGAGCAGATTAATCACCGATCGTGCTTTGGACAGCCTATTTCTGGATCCCTGCACCCTGTGAAATGCGAGGTCTAATTTTAGAATTCTAATGTACAGAAGATTTTCACTTTCTTCAGTGCTGGAGGTCAAACCAGGGGCCTCGCCCATGCTGGGCAAGCTCCCTACAACTGAGCTACCTTTCAGCCTTGAAAGTTTTTATTCTGGGTTTCCAGTCAAAATTTCAGAAATGTACCTCCTTATCACAATAAAAAGATCACTTTCAGGAAAAAGTGGCACCGAGTGTTTTGATTTGTATTGTTGTTAGCCCAATAATTACGTGTCATGTACCTTACATTTAAGAATATGCTCTTCCCAGAGATGTGACTTAGTGAGCAGACTTCTTTGCTACAAAATCTCTGGCAGTAAAAGGGGGCTCTCTGAGAAATCGCGCTTTTTTACACTGTCAGTGATATTTTTCTCCTAAGAATGATTCCACATAGTGCCTTTAAAAGAAAAGAACATTCAGAATCGCCTCTCTGACTGTGAAGACAAAGAGTCCTTGGCTCCAGTCTCTGGAGTAGGCTGCCACTCCCTAAGCACTCCGAGCATCTGTGGCCTGGGTGGATTCTTACACCAAAATCCACGCGGGGCTTCTGCACTCAACAGCTGAAGCGGCCTTCTCTGTGCAACTGAAATTTCAATTTCGGACTGGCTGGAATGAGTTGACACCCAAACAGAAAGTGGTTCTGGGGGTCAGAGAAGCTTACTGGGCTTACAGGCACTAAGCAGATATTTTGGAAACACTGTAAATTTATTTCCTGGGAATTTATACCCCTCCCCCTACAAAATGTTATTTAAGTTTACATTTTTCCTATTTTATTTTGGGCTCAGGTTCTCTCTCTGTAGTCCATGCTGGTCCTGAGCTCACTGTATAGCCCAGGCTGGCCTGGAACTCATGGCAGTCTTCCTGAATGCTGGGATTACAGAGAGAGAAGAGCAAATTTTAGCCTATGGGGTCAGCTGAGATGAGGTATGCAAAGGTGGAAATCGGCATGGAGGAATGTCGCCCTCTGTCATTATCATTCACATAGGCTGTAACATCTCTACTTCTGTGGTCTGTCTATAAAGGGTAACCACAGAGATGACAGTAAAGATCAAACTGGGGGCTGGAGAATAGCTGAGCAGTTAGAGCAAAGCTCTGAGTTCAGTTTCCAGTTTCCTGGAGCCCAGGACATCTAACCAAGCTGGGAAAGGATGGAGCACCCCAAGAACAGATAAGAGGCCTTGGGAAGGTCAGAAATCCTGAAGTCATATCGGAAGTGGAGGAAAACAGCAGCTGACTTGGTGCGGCCCTGAACTGCTGGCATCCACAGGTCACAGACAGAGGAAAGCCTGGATGCCAGAACTTCAGTCTAAGGTCAGCGTGAATCTGGGAGAAGTGGAAATTGTCGGCAGCTGGCAGCCCCAGCCTCCGAGAAACGAGCCCACAGGTGTGTATACTACAAACACAATGCGCTCCCCCTAGAAAAGGCCCCCAGAGTCCAGACAAGATGCAGCACTCAGCAGCCATCACAGGCAATGACCCCAGCAGGAGCCATTTAAAAAAGAAAAAGCCCCAGACTGAACCCTTTAGAGTAAAAGAAAGCTCAGAAGAGCACATCAGGCCTTTTGGGGGTCACCCTTAAACAGTGCCTAGGAAGAAACTGGCACAAGAGGCAGAGAGAGGAGAAAAGAGGGGGAAAAGGCTGCTGATCTCCTGAACAGCTCAATGTAGTGGGTACACCTCTGAGGGTGGAGAGCCCACCCTGTGGGAGGGAAGCCAGGACAGGCGGGAGAGCTCTGCTGAGGGGCTGGGGTGAACAAGACATCTCAAAGGCCATTGGACTCTCAGGTCCCCCTCACTGCCTACTTCCAGCACAGAACTAAGAAAAGTTGTGGCTCCCCCCACACACCATCATAGCCATTCAAAGAAACCTCTCAGCTGAGCCTCTAAAGTGAAGTCCCTCAACACCAGAAACATGGGAAGAAGACAGGGCAACAGGGCACCACAGAGAGGACTGACACCCCAGATACTAATGGCATGGGCCCTTGAAATAGTGGAACTCATAGGGAAGGAAGTCAGAAAGCAAATAAATGAGTCAAACAACCAATTCAAACAATATATTCTCAAAGAAATGAAAGTATTGATCAGCAGGCTTAAAGAGGATCTTACTAAGCATATAATGGTCCTAGTGGAGACAAAGCTCACTGAGCATATTGAAGCCACAAATAAAAAAGCTGGCTGAGGTAAATAGGGGAATGCAAAATATGAAGAAACATTTTCAGAGAGAAGTGGAACATCTAAAAAGAAATCTAGATGAAATTGAGAACCTGAAAATTATATGTAATAACAGGGAAAGACAACTCAGATATTGTGAAGACACAGTTTCAGACCTTGCAGAAAAGGCTGAGGAAACAAAAGATATAATTAGGCATGACTCCAGAGTTATAAATGAGCAAAGTAGCTAGATACACCAGCTGATGGATGATTCAAAGAGAACCAATCTCAGAAATATGGGTGTGGGATAAACAGCAGAAGACAGCACCAAAGGTATAAAGAATTTACTCAAGGCAATAGTGCAAGAAAATTTCCTGATATTAACTTCCAGATACAAGAAACTTAAAGAACACCAAATAACCTCAGCAATGAGACTCGCCGTGACATATCACAATCAAAACCTCAGAAATACAACATAAAAAGAGAATATTAAAAGCAGCAAGAGAAAAACAGACATTATTCTACCATGGCAAACCCATTCGAATTACTGCAGATTTCTCAAGACAAACCTTAAAGGCTAGGAGAACCTGGAGCAGGATCCTTCAAGCTTTAAAAGATAGCAAGTGTCAACCCAGATTGTTATATCTTGCAAAATTATCCCTGAAAATTGAAGAAGAAAGAAAAAATTTTCATGACCAAGAATTCCTTAAGAAATTTGCAACAACTACCCCAGCATTGCAGATATTGCTTGGAGGAATCTTTGAGAGAGGCAGAGAGGCAAGCAGCACTGGAAAAACACAGAGGAAAGGAAGCATCTAATCAACATGGACAATTGGCATAAAATCTTTAAAAATACGCATGCATGAAATTAAGGATGAATAGATAGGTAAAAGAATAAATCAAATTGGGCAAAATGTTAATAATTAGTGAAATATGAGTAAACAATATATTAAGGTTTAAAAATAATCTGAAATATCTAAGCATATCTCACTACTGCTTTAACTGTAGTATACTTATGTGATACAGATTTAAGTTCATTTAAAGTAGTAAATTGATAAAGTCTTAAGCTTGCTTAATTGCTTAATGAAGCAATTCACTTTTTTGATGTTGAGTGAGTTTATCCTCTTTGAGAGAGGAAGAAAGACAAGTAGCACCAAAATAACTTGGAGGAAAGGTAACATCTAGAGAGGAAACATAATTAAAAAAATAGATTGGGGGGCTGGAGAAATGGCTCAGCGGTTAAAGCACTTGCCTAGCAAGTGCTAAGTAACCTAGTTACAATTCTCAGTACCACATAAACTGGGCGTGGTGACGCACGCCTGTAATTCCAGCACTCACGTGGTTGAGACAGGAAAATTGCTGTGAGTCCAAGGCCAGCCTGGGCTCTGAAGTGAGTTCAGGACCAGTGTGGACCACAGAGTGAGACCCTGCCCCCCCCCAAAAAAAATTTGGTATTTAAATCATTTGATTGATATATTTCTAAAACAGTACCAGCTATTCTATAAACTCTGTGAAATCTCCCCACATCATTATTATTAGTAATAGTATAGTGGTGTGCAAAACAGAATAATTACATGCAACATGGGGAATTGACATAAAATCTTTTAAAAATACATATGCATGAATATATGAATGGATAGGCAGATTAAAATTATAAACCAAATCTAGCAAAATGTTAGTAATCAGTGAAATGTGAGTAAATAAGTTATGAAAGTTAAAAAATTCTGAAATAACTAAATTTGCCTTCATATCTGTTAATTTAAGTATACTTATGTGATAAAGATTTAAGTTCTTTTAATGTAGCAATGCGATAAATTTTTAAGTTCGTTTATTGTAGCAATTCACTTATTAGGTCTTTGATGTAAGTTTATCCTAAGAAAACTGAATGTACAAACATATACCTTCCAATACTCAGCTAAGGCATTTGAAAGTTAACTTTTCTTCTTCTTTCTCATATTTACTAGCCTTTTGAATTACATGGTTGTAGTTCTTTTCTTATGTGGACTTGTGGGTAAGGTTTAAGAATATCAACAAAGACACAGTAAAATACAGAAAAAAAAAAAAGAACTTTTGGCAAATATCCCAATAAAGAGGCATCAAGATTTGACCACCGCGGCCCATTCGAGGGACAGGAAGCTGAGCTAAAGAGTGGGTGATTTAAGTGAAATGATTCAGATGCAGATTAAATATGTTAAGTACTGTATAGTCTCTCTGACTTGGGAAACCCATAATACAGTCATTCTATAAAACCACATGATGTGATAGCCAGAGTTGGGGGGTAGAAATGGGGAGGATATGGGAGGGTCAAAAATGTGAAAAGAAGGTCATTATGATATATATGTGCACAAAATACCCAAGTTCGTTGTAAACATTATGTATTGCATATGTATATTAATAAAAAATAGTGGGAAAAACCATATCCTTTCCTTGTGAAACTCTGCTTTAGATACAAGAGCTAGAATATTCAAAGCAGAGAGGACATTTAAAGTATAAAGCAAAACTGGGCATGATGGTACACGTAATTCCAGGACTCGGGAGGCTGAGGCAGGAGGATTACTGTGAGTTCAAGGCTACCCTGGGCTACACAGCGAGTTCAGGACCAGTCTGGACTTCAGAGCAAGACCCTGTTTTTAAAATACACACACACACACACACACACACACACACACACACAATATAGCATAAGCCAGAAATATAAATTCATTAAAATATGTTTATCTGTTGTCCTAAACAAAATTTCAGTCTGGTGTGAAATTTTTAGAAGCCAGTTATAAGCCTTATAGTAAAAAGGATTGCAAAGATAGTGAGATAACTAATGCTATTGATATAATTACTTACAAAAAATATGGGCAAATTCATAATATAAATTGCCTGCATAAGGTACCATCTAAAGCCAGGTACGACATAACTATTTCAGATTACAGCCTCACCTTCTCTCCCCTGACACAGAGCCAGGCTCTCCTGTGCTTCTGCTAGGTGTGTGCGGCTTGAATGAGCAGGGGCCCGAAGAGCTCTGTTGGAGTAAATAAGAATCCAGCTGGAGATGTCTTGAAGTTTAAATGCAGAGAGGATCCATTTGAGGGAACCAGCACCAAGCACACAAAGCACGTTAGAGCACCTCCATCATTAAACAGAGCTGTCTTTAGAGCTGGGCGCTCACTGTTCCCTTTCTTCCACTCTAAGTAGATTTGACAGATTACTCTTTTGGCTAGACTGGCTGTTGCCAAGGACAGAGAGCAAAAGAGGCCGACCTTGTCATTATGCCCGTGGGATCAGCGCCTTGCCACCACGCAGAGCCACACCCTCTCGCAGCTTGCAATCTCTTCCCTTCCTCCCCGCTGGCCTCTTCCCCACACACCCCGGCAGGCCGCGGGCACTAACATACCTCACTTGGCACATGTGAGATTCAAAGCTTGGGTAGTGGGCTGGACGGACAGCACAGCAGTTAGAGGACTTGCCTAGAAATGCAGGGCCCTGAGTTTGATTCCCCAGCACCACATATACTGGACAAGGTGGCTCACACCTGTAATTCCAGCACTCAGGAGGCTGAGGCACGACAATAGCTTTGAGGTGGAGGCAGCCTGGGCTGTAGGGTAAGACCCTATTTCAAACAAACAAACAAACAAACAAAAATACAATGTCATATCAAGTAATAGATTTTAAACACCTGCCGCTGAACAACAGTGTGCTAATTGGTTGTAGCACTGCCTTGCTTTCCCCCAGTTTATCCTGTTAGAGGAGAGTGCGAAGCCAGGGTCTGTATTCTGCCAATGTCGAAGAATGAACGCCGCAAACAAAGACAGGGTTGGGAAGTAGGAAATAGCTTTATCGGGAGAGGTCCAGAGGAAAGACTGCAGGCCAGCAGGAACTGCTGTGGAAGCGGGAGGGGCAAGAGCCCCATGGGCGGCATTACACTCATCTGTGGTACAATTCTATAGGTCAGGCATATTTATTTATTGATAACCTTTTTGCCCTTTACTGACTGGTACATATTAGCATAAAAACTAGTTCGCAGGCTTAAGATCAAACTGAAGGGCCCAAGATAAAACCCCAAATTGTGGCAAGACTCCTATCCACAGCCATAGCCCCCAGAACCTGTTTAATTGTAACCTCGCCATTGTTCTGCACTCGGTGGGGTACTGGTCTTCTCAGTTGCCATGTTTTTGTTTTGGGGACTTTCACCCAGCAACTCTAATTGCTCGAGGCCTACCTAGCACAAATCTCCCTACTAACCCTACACCTGCCTGACAAAATCTGCCTTCCTTTCCTCCCAAAGTTGTGGTATCGGATATGGAGTCACAGCAGTGGGAAAGTAAGACACTCAGCCAGGCTGCAGGTTCACAAATACTTCCCTCTACTGTGGTAGAGTGGGCAGGCTGGGGGTTAGGGGGCTGGGCCCCCCAGCAGCTGCTCAGGAGCTGTAGCAGGGGTGACTGTCAGGAAGTTCTTGGAACACATGGAGCCTTTCCGAGGTTATAAAGTAAACCATTAATTTATTATTCAAGGGGGCTAGAGGAAGGCTCAGCGGTTAGCTAAGTCATGAGCTAAGTACCTGAGTTCAATTCCCCAGCACCACATATGCCACCCTGTCTCAAAAAAAAAAATTGTTCATGTATCTACTCATAGTATGTAAGGAAAGCCCTTATCGGGCTAGCTCCTGCTGATGACAGTGAGACCCAGCTTCACGGGGCCTGACAGTGAGACCCAGCTTCACGGGGCCTTTCCTCAGTGGAGCATGGGAAGGCCGCAACAGGAGGAGGAAATGGGTCAACTTTCTGTAGTTGAGGTTCAAGTATCAGAAATATCACAGGGGAAGTGATACTTAGGCTGAGCTTTGGGAAATACAGGTTATTTTCTATGCAGGTACACAGCAGTGACAGAGAATCAAGGAGGGTGTTGGCCTACCTGTATAAGGAAGATGAAAATTTAGAGAGTTCGGTAGAAGCATTATTTGAAAGGGAAGAAGTTTGGATTGTTTTTTTTTTTTAAATCTTGAAAGCTCATAGGAACCACTGAGGAGGTTTACGTACTTATTTACTGAGACAGGGTCTCACTCTGTAGTCCAGGCTCATAGCAATCCTCCTGCTTCAGCCTCAGATTATTGGCATGAGCCACCACATCCACTTTTATGTGGTGCTGGGGAATCAAACTCAGGGCTTTGCGCTTGCCAGACAAGTGCTTGAACAAGTGCTGTGCCATTCCTCCATCCCTCTTCCTGCACTTCTGACCATGGGTGTAGTTTTCTTTGGGAGTTGGGTGCTGTTGGTATTTGCTGTCTGGGTGCCCCCCCACCCGAGAGTGGAGGATAAAGACACACAGCTAAATCCACCAGTTGTTCTCATTCCTGCGGCCTTACTATTGGTTTGAGGTAAAGTACATGCTCTAAGCCTAGTTAATATTAAATCTCGGGGCCTGAGGGCATGATTAGTGGCTAGCCTAGGAAATTCCAGGCCCTGCCTCTAATTCAGCAGAACTTACTAGCTGGGCATGGTGGTACACACCTGTGATCTCCACACTGCAGAGGCTGAGGCAGGAGGATTACCAGGATTGCTCTGAGTTCTGGGCCAGCCCGTACTATACAGTGCATTCAGAGCCAACCTAGACTATGGGACAAGACCCTGTCTCAGAGAAAAATAAATTAAATCTTGAACACGGAGTTACCAGGGTACAGGGCTGCCGTGGCAATTTTGATACTACAAGGGAAGCTCATTTGAGGGGGGGGAAAAAAAAGCTAAAACATGGAGGAGAGCACAGATAAGAGAGATTTGGAGAGAAAGTCCTGGAGATGGAAACAGAGCTCATGAGACCACGTGACTAGGTTTCGCACCTTAATCATGTTATTTCCTTTTCCCCTTCCTGCTCTCTCTCCTCCCCACATCCCCTTTCCCTCTGCACAGATTGGAATACACCTTTAATCCCAGTAATAAAGGAGGCTGAGGCAGGAAGATTACATAATCAAGTCCTGCCCGGGCAATTTAGCAAGAGTCAGTGTCAAAATAAAAAGGAAAAAGAATAGATGATGGGGCGGAGGTGTAGCTCATTGGTTAAAGCACTTGCCCAGAATGTTCAAGGCCCCGAGTTTGATTTCCCAGCACCATATAAAAATTAGTCAGGCATGGTGGCACACACTTATAATACCAATACTTGGGAGTCTGGGTCAGGAGGATTGTTTTGAGTTCGAGGCCAGCACGGGCTACATAGTGAATTTAGGATCTGCCTAGACTACAGAGTGAGAACTTGTCTCAAAAAAGGTAGGAGACATAGTTCTATAATAGAGCATCCCTGGGTTCAATTCCAAGTATAAGAGGAAAAAAAGTGTAAATTTAGCCATTGGTCATTTAATAACAAAAACACAGAATTGCAAAATCTAGCCTTTATGAAAAAGCCAGTCCCAAAAGATCACATACACCCATGATTCCGTTAATATGCAATCTCCAGACCAGGCAGTGCTGTATGCTAAAAAGCAGATTAGTGACTGCCAGGAGCAAGGAGGAGGGTGGAAACATGTATAAGGTGTGGTGAAAAAATGTTCTAAGATTGATTGTGGCGATGGTCGCTCAACACTGTGAATATATTCAACAATAAAAAAGCAAAGAGAGAGCAAAATAGCAGCAGTGACAGCGCTGCCCAGCGCCTCCTCCCAGGCCCATTCAAACAGCTGAGATGCAGCTAAAAACTGCCCGTTCAACCTACCTAGGAGAGGGAGGAGAGCTCCAGGCACTGGAAAGAGGCCATGGGAAGGTTGGAAACCTTGCAGACATGTCAGAAGCTGAAGAAAATGCCAACCAGCAGCTCAGTCCCAAGGCTCTAGGTTCAATCCCCAGTACTGAAGGAAAAAATGGTTGGCAAGTATGTGGAGAACTGAAACCCTTGTACCTTGTTGGTGGAAAGTAAAATGATAAAGCCTCTAGAAAGCAGTGAGATAATTCTTCAAAAAATTAAAAATGGAAATACCATATGACCCAATAATTTTACTTCTGAGTATATACCAAAGGGGTTGAAAGAAGGGTCTTTCAATTAAAATATGAGCAACTGAAATAAACAATTCTCAGGAGTTGAAATGGCCAGTAAGTACATTTTAAAATGTTCAAGAGGGCCAAAGGAATAGCTCAGCTGTTAAAGTGCTTGCCTAGCAATTCCAAGGCCCTGGGTTCAATCCCCCAGCATCATATAAGACGGGCGTGGTGGCGCACTCCTATAATCCCAGGATTCAGAAGGCTGAGATAGGAGAATTGCCAGGAGTTTGAGGTCATCCACAGTAAGTTTGGGACCAGCCCGGACTACAGAGCAAGATCCTGTCTCAAAAAAAAAAAAAAAAAAATGTTCAGCATCTTTAGCCATCAGAGAAATGCAAATCAAAACAACATTGAGGTTCCTTCTAACTCCAATGAGAATGGCTGGTACTAAGAACCCAAAAAACAACAAATGCTGGCGAGGCTACGGGGAAAAAGGTGTCCTTCTACACTGCTGGTGGGACTGTAAACTGGTACAACCGCCATGGAAAGTAGTATGAAGATTCCTTAGAAAACTCAAAATAGATATCCTATTTGATTCAGCTATACCTCTTCTGGGTATCTTCCCAAAAGAATTAAAGCCATCGTACAAGAGTGAAGCATGCCTACTCCTTTTCATAGCTGCACAATTTATAATATCCAAATCATGGAAAAAGTTAATATATTAGTTTGGGTTCTTTCAAAAGGCAGAATTTATAAAAATTATAACAACAAGAATCTATTATGAATACAAATCCAAGGATAGAAATAGTCAAAGACTGTGGCCTGCACATGTGAGAGCTGGAGGGTCCGATGGCTGCTCAGCCGCGAAGTAGAACTCCTGTCCAGGACTACAGGACAGCTCGTAAGAGTCAGCTGCCGATTTCGGTTGTTGGAAGAACGATGGCGAAGACTGGGGCCTGAAGATTGGCGACTGAAGATCAGCAATAGGAAGACAGGTGCAAGTCAAGACTGGAGCGAATCTGTGATGAAGATCTGCCGCCTGTAGCAAGGCCTGTAGCAAGTCGTTGCATCAAGTCTGGATCCGTAGACAATTGCGAAGGAGAGAGCTTTCCCAAGAGGAAGAAGCTGTAACAATCTTTCTTCCTCCTTCCTTTTACACCTTTGGAGCTCCTGCTAAGCCTCCCACATCTGGGTAGGTGCTCTTCCCTCATTGGCCAGCCCACATATCACTCACACTCTAATCCTCAGGCTGGTTCTCAATTCTCAGTCTAGGTGTGGTTCCCAAACCCTAATTCAGGTGTGGTTCCTGATGGCCTCAGATTGACATAATCTCTCTATAACAGTTAATATATCCAACAACAGATGAATGGATAAAGAATATATATATATATATATATATATATATATATATATATATATATGGAGTAATACTCTACCATAAAAAGGCAAATTTGAGTCATTTGTAGGAAAATGGATACATCTTGAGACTATTATGCTTAGCATAATAAATCAGACACATAGGGTTAAATATTGTATGGTTTCTCTAATATTAGAAACCTGAACCATTAAAAAGTGAAAGAGAGATGGAAGAAAGTAAGAAGATAGACTTTGTGGAGAGGGAAATGGGACATTGGTGGAAAGGAATGTGATATGCAAAGAATAAAAGGAAAAAAACAGTGAGTTGTACACTTTTTGAGTTGTACACTTTCAAAGTGTAAGTTATAGGTATGTGAATTTATCTCAATGAAGCTGTTAAAAAATAACACTCACAGGCTAGGATGTAGTTCAGTGAGTAGAGAGCACTTGCCTAGCTTGGGCAAGGCCCTAGGTTTGATTCCCCAGCACCACAAAAAAAAAAAAATGCTGGGCCTGGTAGTATATACCTATAATCCCAGCACTCACGAGGCTGATACAGGAGGATTGCTCTGAATTCAGGGCCAACCTGGACTGCATAGTTAGTTTATGACCAGTTTAGACTACAGAGTGAGAGCCTGTCTCAAATCAATCAATCAATCAATAACATTCACTGGGTTTTGAAAGCTAATTTAATTTTGGTTTAGTCTTTTTTTTTTTTTTTTTTTTTTTGAGACAGGGTCTTGTTCTGTAGCCCAGGTTGGTCCTGAACTCACTATGGAGCCCAGGATGGACTTAGACTCAAGAGAAATCCTCCTGTCTCGCCTCCAGTGTGTGCCACCACACCCAGCTTATGTCATGCAGAGGAATTGAACTCGGGTAATTAGAGCTTGTCTTACACTTGCTAGGCAAGCGCTTTAACTGTTGAGCCATTCTTCCAGCCCCACTGAAAGCTAATTTAAAATGTTCACCTACTTGTAATCCCAGCTCCTGGGAGGCTGAGGCAGGAAGGTCGCCATGTGTTTGAGACCAGCCTGGGCTACAGAGCAAGATTCTGTCCCCACCCCCCAAAAAAAGAGAATAAGTAGTGAGCTTTAGAGTCACTTCTGTATTTGTTTTCAAGGTTTATGCTATCTGCAGGGTTTTTTTTGTTTTGTTTTGTTTTGTTTTTTTGAGACAGGGTCTCACTTTATGTCCAGGCTGGTCCTGAACTGTGTAGCCCAAGTTGGCCTCAGACTAACAGCAATCTTCCTGTCTCAGCTTCCCAGTGCTAGGATTACAGGAGTGCACCACCTTGGCCGGCTTTTGCAGTGATGAGGAACCTAGGGCCTTGCAGGTGCTTTAATCTCTGTGGTCTTCCTTCAACCCAATATTGACCAAGGGTCTTTAATGACTTTTCGTTAGTGCTCCAAGTCTAAACTCTGCCTTGCTTTTCTTTCAAAATGAGTTTTTATTCTGAAATATGACACATACTCGGTAATCAGCTGCCTTTCTTCTCACACACACACACACACACACACACACACACACACACACACACAGAGTTCCCTAAATAATTCCTAAAAGCCTGTTAGTGATATGTACAGGGAACATTTCCTTCCAGGCTTATTTCCAGGACTACTATGTACAAATAGAGCGCGACAAGAACGCAGCAAGGCAGAACATCCTGGGACTATGGAATAATCCTTTTTTTTTTCCAGTACTAAATTTTGATGAATTCCCAAACATCTGCCCAAATAGTACTAAAACCCTGGTTTTACCTAAAAGAAAATCCACATTGGGACTGGGGGAATGGCATAGCAGTTAAATCACTTGCCTTGCAAGCACAAGACCCTGAGTTAGATTCCCCTGTGCCACATAAAGCCGGGTGCAGTGGAGCACACCAGTAATCCCAGCACTCAACGGGGCTGAGGCAGAAGGATTGTCCTGAGTCCAAGACGAGCCTGGGCTATAGAGTGAGGCCCTGTCTCAAAACAACCAAAAAAAAAAAGGTTTGATTTTAGTGGACTGCACAATTCTGCCAGTATTTATGTGGCTGCTTCTCACACTGGTTTGCAGGTCATGTTTTCCTGCAACTGTCAAGGGAAAAACTTTCTACATACTCCGTTCTGTTACGCTGTCTCACATGTTTATCAGAGGCATTGGGGCTGTGGAGGAGTCCTTTGACATAACTCCTACAGCATCTTCATTCTCTTTATTATGCCCTGGAGGTTCCAGCGAAAGGTCATTACTGTGATTAGGTGGTAACAGGCTCAGGACACATCATTTGGCTGCCATGGTTACTGTGGCGCCAGCACATCTGGCAGCCTACCCACTGCAAGCGCATCCCCCGGAAGTGGCCCTTCGCGCCACTTGTGGAAGGGTTATTCATCTGACGCAACAATCCACTTGTCACCTCTTATGGTTGGGGACGGTCTTCGTGGGTCCCCTGGAGCCCAGGTCAGGGAGCACAGGCATTACCTGCACTGATCCTAGGTGCACACTTCTTCTCTACTGATCTGAGTTTCTCTTCAGCGTGGTACACAGCTGTTGCCAGTATTTCTTCTTCCTTTAGTTGTTTCTGTCGCTGTGGAGTACTGCCTCTCTTCTCAACTTCTTTTTCTAAAACTTGCATTTCATGATGGATTTCTCCCTGATCAGTTGCCGATTTCATCAGTCCCTTGGTGAATTACCAACTCCCAGACCTGGTTTTCCTCCCCAGGCTCTGACGACTTTTGGTTTCTTGAAATTGCCAACACTTCTATAAGTTCTCCAGACAAGACCTCCAGATCTTCGAGGGCAGATAGTAATTGCTCCCGAGAGCTATGACTGCCCACCGGTGCCGAGCTGCCTCTAAGCCGGTCCTTCTCGCCACTCCAAGAAGCCGCCATGATTTCAGCGGGTCAGACACTGGCAGAGAGGCGACTGAGACGGAGGCGGGGATCGACTCCGCCCTGCCTCAAAGGCCATCACGGTGGGTCCACCCTGCCATCAGCTCCATCCACCTGTGGTCAGGATGGCTGCTCTCGCCTCCAGCGCGAGGTCTTGTTCACTCCCACTTTTTGCACTTTTGCCACTCCTTGCTAGGGACAGTCTTTGCTCCGTGCTTATCTCAGGGGTCATTTAAGGCTCAGCTTCAGGGTTTGCTCCTGCATAGCATCCTACCTGCCCATCCGTGTCTTCTGTACCCTCTGGACTCCCTGATGTTCAGAGTTGAGAGCATCCGACTTAGCACTTAATAACATATGCTCATCTTATATAATTTACTGTTGTTTTAATGTGGCTTATGCTCCTCCCGACTACAGTACATTATATATTTATTGAGGTAGGAACCATAATTTATGTCTTTAAGATCATAAGTTCCAAAATTAGGCCATGATCAAACCCTAGCTTTCCTACTTACTTGTTCTATGGTATTAGATGGCTTAACCTCTCCATATGTCCTAGTTCCCAAGTTATTTATTTATTTATTTATTTATTGTGGTGTTGGGGATCAAGTCCAGGGCCTTCACACTAACCTATATCCCCAGCACTTTGTGGGCCTAGCTCTTGGTCCCAATATTTAAAATGGAGACTCCAAAAGTACCTACTTGATGGAGATGGGCATTCACTGCTCAGAAGACATCTAGCACATAGTAAGAACTCAATAAACCTTAGCTAGTATAATTTTCCTTTACATAGCTCATTAAACATTGTGTAGACAATGAAAAATTTATTTTTGCTTATCTACTGGGTTCTATGTAAACCTCTTTAAGATGCCTAAGAAAATCAGAAAATTTAAGCTGAGGCAAAAAAGTTGTATTTGTTTGAGAAATAATTATTTTACAATATTTAATAGGAAAATTTTACTTCCCAAGTTTTGAAAAGCATATAGCATTGTTTCTATGGTCCAAGAGCCCTGCAAATCTCTACCATACACCACTATGCCCAGCTTTACAGGGTTCATGGGAATCAAACTCAGGGCCTGTAGGACTGTCTCTTCCATTTCATAAGGCATGGGAACTAGCCCTGAATGGCAAAATAGAACCAAGGACTCTGATCTGGAAGTAATCCGCTAAGAGCCCAAATAAAAAAGTCATCCCTTACCTTGTTTTCTGTTTTGAGTGCATGTTCCTCATAGAAGTATACGTAAATTTCTGTTGTGGCCTGTTGTTAGTAGAGGCGACAGTATGTCTAGTGAGTGCAAGGCAATAATAAAGGTGAGAAGAAGGTAATTAGAGACCCAAGGCTGAGATCTAAAAATACTATTATTATATTTTATATTATACCAATTACCATGCAGGGTGGTTCCTCCCCAAATTGCTTTAAATGGCATCAACTATTTTTTTGTGTTGTTTGTTTTTTTCTTGCTGGGAATCCACCCTGGGCCACACACTTGAAGCACTCTACCGCTGAGCCATAACCCCAATTCCAGCTTATTTACTTATTTATACTGAAAATTGAACCCAGAGTCTTTGCACTGAGCTGTATCCCTAGCCCATTTTATTAACAGAATCTCGTTAAGTTGTCCAGGTAGGACTCAAGTTTGCAATCTTTCAGGCGTGTACCACCAGGGCTAGCCAAAGGGCTAAAGTTTGAGTCCTATGTAGATCCTGGACTGCATCCTGGTAAAATCCTTGGGAAGTAGGTTACTATAGAGAAGACAAATTGTTGCTGTCAATCAGGAATATGAGACTACAGCAGATGATACTACCCACTACCCAGACGGCAACAGGACATGTGTAGAATCCATATTGTTATAAGGAACTATAGGTGGGATTCTTTCTTTCTTCTTTTGAGACAGGGTATCACTCTGTCGTCCAGGCTGGCCTTTAATTCATGGCAATCCTCCTGCCTCAGCCTTCCAAGTGCTTGGATTACAGGCGTGCACCACCATGTCTGGCTTATATGGTGCTGGGGAATCGAACCCAGGGCCTTGTGCTTGCTTCACAAGTGCTCTTATTACTGTGCTATTCCTCCAATTTGTTTTTTTAAAGAATTTTTATCTGGGCCCTAATAGCACAGAGCTGTAGTCCCAGCACTCTGGGAGGTCGAGGGAGAAGGATGACAAGTTCAAACCCAACTGGGGCCATTTAACAACTTAGTGAGAACCTATCATAAAATTAAAAATAAGATTGTTTCTCTTCTGTTATAATTATAGTTTCCAAATGAAAGATTAAAAATAAGAGCTTATTGACAAATAGAAATGATTTATTTACTTTGAGATAGGGTCTTGCTCTGTAGCCTCGGCTGGACCTGAACTCACCATGTAGCCCAGGCTGGCCTATGGGCTCACAGCAATCTTCCTACCTCAGCCTCCCAAATGCTGGCATTACACACATACACCACTATGCCCAGCTTTATGAGGTTCTTGGGAATCGAACTCAGGGCCTGTCGTGCTTGCTAGGCAAGCTCGTTAAATGCTTTGCTCCAGCCCCCATTTTTTGTTTTCGAATGTGAAGATACAAATAGGTAATGAAGACAGGTAATGACACTGAATCTCAAAACACCTGCTTCATGGTTTACTTTAATCAAATCTCTCTCCTTCAGGCAAGGTCTTACTCTCACTCTGTAGTCCAGACTGGTCCTAGACTCACTATGGAGCCCAGGCTGGTCTCAGAGCAATCCTGCCTCAGCCTCCCAAGTGCTAGAATTACAGAGGTGAGCCACCACTCCCAGATGATGTTTATAGGGTACAGTACTGAGGATTCAAAACCCAGAGCCTTGTGCTTACTAGGCAAAAAAGTCCTTTAACCACTGAGCTACGCCCCCAACCCTTAACGAAAATCTCTTCAAGTGGTGGATCAGAGGCTCTAGTCACCAGGTAAGTGAGATCTGATTGAAGGGACGCCAGATGTGTGATGAGAAGAGGGAGCGCTGAGCTAGCCGCCTGGTGCTGCACCACTGCACTCCGCCGCTTTGGATGGGCTGCTGTTTCCTCATCAGTAAGGGGACTATTGAGGAACAAGGCAACATCTCTAAAACTCTTTCAAACACTGGCATTTTGTAATTCTGATAAGTCTAACAAAATCTATGCATCATTCTGGGCTTGAATTACAGTTCCTTCAAAAATAGGTCTATCTACCTCCTTCCTCTGTCTTAGTTACTTTTTGTTGCTGGAACACAGTACCCAACACCCACTTAAAAGACGAAAGGTTTATTTTGGCTCACAGTTTTGGAAGGTTTGATCCATTCACAGGTGGCTAGCATGGCAGAAGCACATGAGAAAGGCGTAGCCAGAGAGAAGCTGTTCGCAGCACAGCAAATAGAAAGCTGAGACAGCAAGGAACGGTGGAGCCAGCATGTGTCCTTCCATATCAAGCAAGCCCCAGTGTCCCGCCTCTTCCAACCAGGCCCTATCTCTTCAGGGCACATGGAATTATGCTACAACATCCAAATGAGGCCTTTGAGGGACATTCGAGATCCCAACCACAACACTCTTCCTCCCAGAGTGCACACTCTCCACACCTCGCTTTCAGTTCATAATGTGAAAAACACTACCAAGCCTAAACATGTTTGTTAACTTGTTTGTTTGTTTGAGGCAGGGTTTTTCTCCTTAGTCTAAGCTGGTCCTGAACTCACTATGTAGCCCAGGCTGCAATCCTGCCTCAGCCTCCCAAAGTGAGATGTGCTCAGATGTACTAGGATTACAGGCATATGTCACCATGCCAGTTTACGTGGTGCCAGGGACTCAAACTAATGGCCTGTGCTTTCTAGGAAAGCTCTCTAACTGCTATTCTGTTCCTCCTGCCTCTAAATATGTTACATATGAATATATTGGTTATAGTGATGTGCTGTTACGTTATCTTCCCCTGGAGTTGTCTGAGAGGCATTTGTTGAAAGCTTGATTTTAAATTTGTAGCTTCAAAATAAGAGGACATGTGTGTGTGTGGTGGTGGGGGGGAGCTAGACGAATGGCACAGCAGTTAATGTGCTTGCCTTGCAAGCACAAGGCCCTGAGTTCAATTCCCCAGTACCATATAAAAAGCTGGGCGTGGTGGCTCATGCCTCTAATCCCAGCACTCAGGAGGCTGAGGCAAAGGATCGTCCTGAGTCCAAGGCCAGCCTGGGCTACATAGTGAATTCAGGACCAGACTGGGCTACAGAGCAAGACCCTGTCTCAAAAAAAGAAAGAAAAAAAAAAAAAAGAACAGGGAGGGTAGTGGTACTGAATATGTAGCTTTGAGAAGCTGTCTCAAGGCAGTTTCCCTGAATATACTGCTTCTCTGTGCCCCTCCAAATGGTTCCTTAGAAGTAAGATGGTTCTTTGAATGGTCTCTCTGATATGAGAGAGCACAACTCCTATGGAACTTAAAACAAAAAACAAAGTGAAACAGGGGGGCCAGGTAGGGGAGGAGGGAGGGAAGGGAGGGTAGGGGAAGGGACAAAAAGAGAGTGGGAAAGCCCTTGTCACCTTGACAAGATACATATGTGCATAAAAGTCTCAACTCCTCTGTAAACCTTAAATTTTGCACGTATACATATCAATAAAATGGGGGGGGGGGATCCCATTGCAGGAAAAAAATAAAAGAAGAAGTAAGATGGTTCTAAAGTCTCCATAATTGTTGTGAACCACACTGGTCTTTCATTGCGGTCTTCTGATAGAACTTCTGAGCAAGCAGTCAGCACAAAAAAGGACTAGGTCAGCTCTCTTTGTGTGGCGGTGCTTGGCAGCCGCCCCACTGGGATGTGTCTCCTGGCACGGGTCCAGACCAGCTATCAACAATAAAAGCTTCTCTTTGTGCTTCCAGTAAGTTATAAATAAATCGCCTCCATCCCACCTGTTTTCTGAGAAGAGCTTCACCCATGTCCTTCACCCTGGGTTCAAAGAGAGCCACAACTGTGGCTTTAGGAAAATAGTTTTGAAACGTCCATTAAGTGACTGTTCCTCTTCCTTGTTCCCTACCACAAACATTTAGATGCGTAATTTGAGTTACAGTCACCCAGTTGTTGGGTTCTGGGCCCGGATGCTTCCCCTCTTTATGCTAATTGCCTTCTGAAGCTGTGCAGCCCTGAGGAATCCTCTTGTGTGCTGAGCTGGGGGAGGAAGGGAGCTCACTCCCGAGGCAGGGAAGGCCTACCCTCCACTAAAAACTGCTCCCCAAAGGTAAGAAGGCCAGACTGTTGGCCCCAGGGCTGTGACCAGCACTAGCCGCACTAAAAGAGGAGCAAAACAGAGTTCCTGTTTAGTCAAACAAGAAAATAGTTAACCCCAGCTGTAGTGCAAACAGGTCGGATTTTTTAAATGCCTCTCATCAGCAGCCGCCTCCGAAACACCAGGCCTCACATTACTGTTCTGAGGCAAGCATCAATCCTATTTTCCAGCAACCCAGAGAATGAGGCCAAGCGCGTTGTTTTGTACTGAAGTCAAAGCTGAAATTGAAGAAATCTGCCAAATCTATTCTCAAAACTGCATAAATGAGTCATTTCAGCTGATTCATCACTGAGTTCATATGAGCAACATGTTTCCTGGGGCATTAAAAACTGAAGAAGGAATTTTTCCCTCTCACATTGAGGCCACATTGTAGCCATGAAAGATGACTGGAAGAGCCAGAAGTGAGTATGACTGGAGAAAGTCTCTGGTTTGACCTTGGGTCCCTATAAAGGAAATATACTCCTATATTTGTCCATATTTTCCCTTGCTGTAATACTAAATTCTGTAAGTGAATTTTGCACATATTCCCACAATTTGGACAAGTTTTATTGACTTATTTATTAAAGTGTTTATATATTTATTAATTTATTTGAGACAGGGCCTTATTCTGTAGTCCAGGCTGGTGCTGAACTACTGTGTAGTCCAGATTGGCCTCAAACTAACACCTCCTGCCTCAGCCTCCCAAGTGCTAGGATTACAGGCATGCAGCGCCATGCCCAGTCCATGTGGTACTGGAGAATTGAACCCAAGGCCTTGTGCTTGCTAGGCAAGCGCTTTAACCATTGAGCTCTGCCCTCAGCCCTGGACAAGTTTTCTAAATTGAAAACATATAAAATATTTTATTTAAATATAACAATATAAGTAATATGAAACCATTAAACCACAGTTATAAACCAATGCCTATGAACCTATCACTTCCCAAGACCCAGACCAACCCAGTCTGACAGTGTCCCCCTGGGCCTTTCTGTATGGTAATCCCTTACTCCTCCACAGATAAATGCATTTATCACTTTTGTTTTTCTTGCTATATATATTAATATTTGCATCCCTGGATAAAAGTATTAAGTTTTGTTTATCTTCTGTATTAGTTTGCTAGGGTTGCTATAACAAAATACCATGAACTTATCCCGCTTAAAACCCCAACACATGGGAAGGCAAAGCCAGGAGGATCACAAGTTCAAGCCCAGCCCAGACAATTTAGTTAGTTAATGAGACACTACCTCAGAATAAAAGATAAACAAGGGGGCACCTGGGAGCATTGCTCAGTGGTTAAAGCACTTGCTTAGCAAGCACAAGGTCCTGGGTTCAATTCCCCAGCATCACATAAGCAGGGCATGTTGGCACACACCTATAATCCCAGAACTCAGAAGGCTGAGGCAGGAGGATTGGCATGAATTCAAGACCACTCTGGTCTACCTAGTGAGTTCAGGCACAGTCTAAACTACAAAGCAAGACCGTGCATCAAAAAACAGAAAGCAAACAAACAAAAATAAAACAAGAGCTGGAGATGTAGCTCAATGCAAAAGCCCTGGGTTCAATCCTCAGTACCACAAAAAACTCAATACTTGGAACAATATAAATGCATTGTTTCACAGTTTTGAAGGCTAGAAGTCTGCACTCCTGGTGTCAGCAGGGCTAGTTGCTTCCGTGAGGGGAGTTTCTGCTCTTTCCTCCAGGACTGTGTCCTCGTAGACAGCCACTTTTTCCTAGTGTCTATCCACTCCATCTTCCTTTTGTGCATGCTCAACTTTCCTCTTCTAATAAAGACACCAGTCACACTGAATCAGGCCCACCCACTTGACTTCACTTAAGCCAGAAGGGGCCCGCAGCCAAACAAGGTCACCTCCGAGCTACTGGGAGTTAAAGTTTCAACATAGGAATTTTCAATCTGTAACATGGTCACACACAGAATTCTCAGGAAAGCAGACTCAAAAATGGAGATCAGCATGCATGATTCTTATTAAGGTTTGTCCTTGAAAGCAGTATTTAGGGGAATGAAGGAAAGAAAATAAGATCAGACACAGGAAGAGTCAAGCTGTGAGTCAGGCTCAACAACTGCAGCAAGGGTGCCTGTCAGAATTGTGCTGGGTTGGGCCAAAGTGGACAGGCCTCGGTACAACCACAGCTGTCAGTCATCCTGCTTGGCCACCTCAAGAAGGGGTAGGAGTTCGGGCAAGGCAGCTGTTGCAGCAGAGGCAGACTGGAGGAGCTTACAGTTAAACACGTCTGCCACCAGCACCCCAGCAGCCAGGCAAGTCCCCCAGGGAGATCTGGACAAAGCATCATAGTGCCTACAATGCTGGCTTTGAATTCTGGGGGAAAAAGGAGTCTTTTTTTTTTTTTTTTTTGAGACAGGGTCTCTTTCTGTAGCTCAGGCTGGTCCTGAACTCACTGTGTAACCCAGGTTGGCCTTGGACTCAGGACAATCTGCCTCAGCCTCCCAAATTCTGGGATCATAGGCATGCACCACCACGCCCAGCTTTATGTGGTGCTGGGGAATCAAACTCAGGGCTGTGTTCATGCGAGGCAAGCTCTTTAACCACTGTGCTATTCCTCCAGCTCCTTTATTTATATTCTGAGACAGGCTCTCAGTGAGTCACTAAATTGCCCATGATAGGCTTAAACTTATGGTCTTCCTGTCTCAACCCCCAAGAGTGCCAGGATTATAGGCAATCAACCACCATGATCAGGCCCAAGTGTACCTTTCTCCTCAGCCTTCAAAGTACTGGGACCGCAGGGGCTCTCTGCAGTGCCTAGCAACCCACACTTGGTTCACAGTTCTTAATTTTTCTCTAGTATGCTTTCTGCCACAAGATCCCATCTAAGCCTTCACATCACAGTCATCTCGTCTCCTTAGGCATTATTGCAAACTGTGGGTTCTCAGACCTGACTTGTTTGTGATGATCCTGATAGTTTTGAGGGGTTCTGGTCAGATATTAAGTAGACTGTCTATCACCTGGGATTTGTCTGATGTTTTCTCATCATTAGAGTGGGGGCTTTGGGTTTAGGGGTGGGAGACCACAGAAGTACAGGTCAGATCTCATCACATCATATCCAAGAGCGCATGCTATCAACATAACCTGGCATGAGGAGGATGCTGACTTTGATGTAGTGTTTGTCAGGTTTTCCACCATAATGCTCTTCCTTCCCCACACCTTCTTCATACTGTACTCTGTAGAAAAAAGTCATTATGCACAGCCACCCCCGAGGAGTGGTAAAATATGCTCCACCCACTTAAAGAAGGAGTATCTGCATAAATTATCAGGAATTACTCTACATGAGAAGTCTATGTGTCCCTTTTTTATTTATTCAATTATATATTTATAGTCATATGGACTCACAGATATAGATTTTATATCCTGGGATTTAATCCAATCTTACTTTATTTGTGCTCAAGCTTGACACCTCTGTCCCTGTGACCTGCCTTTATCATTGTTTGAGCATTTCCTCACCTTCAGGCAAAGATGCTTATAAGATGCTTCAGGATCATTTTGCACCTCTCCATTTCTTTCTACAAGGAACCCTGATCTTTTTTTTTCTTTTCTTATTTATTTATTTATACTAAGGATTGGACCCAGAGCCTTACACTGAAGTAAATTTCTAAACCTTTTTTTATTTTTCATTTTGAGATAGAGTCTCACTAAGTTGTCCAGACTGGGCCCAAACTTGTGATCCTCCTGCCTCTGACTCCTGAGTAGATGGGATTAAAGGTGTGTGCCATTGTGTCTGGTTTTTCTTTTATTAGGAATGGTAGGAGAAACACAGATAGATATAGATGAGCTTGTGGGTACTGGTGTGTCCCTGCTTCTAGGCATGCTCAGATAACAGAGAAAAAAAAATATATGTGTATCCAGAAAATTATATATATGCATATATAAAATATTTCCATATGTAGCCATTGCATCTATATTAAACTAAACATGGGTCATCCTGATGACCTCCAATTCTAATTCATTGGCACATGGATTATTTTAGCTTTCTCCTTATGCTTGCTGTAACCTCCCATTCTAACACTAAGAAACCCAGCCAGCCTCTGCTGTCCACCAAGCATTTATTAAATTCCAGTACACATGTTCAGTACTTTTAGAATTGTTAACCAGTGTCATAGTTACTTATTTATTGCTGTGACAGAATACTCTACATCCACAGCCTAAGGGAGAAAGGCGTTATTATTTAGCTCACAGTTTCAGAAGGTCTCACCCAGTCCACTCATGGACAGTCAACAGCAGTGGAAGCACGTGGAAGACGCTGGAGAGCTACTCAAGGCATTGCCGACAGAACATCAAGTGAGGCAGGAGCTGAGCTGGTGTCTGGAGACTGAGGCAAGGCCAGAGCCTGCCCAGGAAGAAGCTGTGACAACGTTTATTCTTCCTTTACTTAGTTATAGCTGCCAGTTGGGTCTCCACATCCTGGGTGAGTGCCCCTCTTTCACTTCCTGGCCCATGAGTCAATAACACACACCTGAAAGCTAGGCCCTGGGTGTCCCCCGATCTCAACAAGTTGACACAATCCCTCCAGGTCAAGCCCCAAGCATCCACCCTTCCCAGCCAGGCCCTCCCTCCCAACAACATATGGTTCCATAGTTATCCCACTATATCCAAATATGTGAGGCTTTTGTGGAGATACTCCAGACACAAATCATAGCACCTGATATCCTCATGGGAAACAATCTTCTTAATTAGAATACAGTACTGTTTATAGGTAGTTTCTTTTACCTTTCATCTATGGACACCTCTTTTCTATAATTACTTAGGACAGAGGCTTTCCTCTCCACTCTCTTCAGTAAACCAATTTCCTATATTTGTAATATAATTATTATTATTAATATTATTATTTTGTCTCACTCCATAGTCCAGGCTGGTCCTGAACTCACATTGTAGCCCAGGTTGCCCTTGAGCTCCTGTAAATCCTCCTGTTTTGGCCTCCCAAGTTCTGGGATTTACAGGCATGTGCCACCACACCCAGTTTATGTGGTGCTAGGGAGTCAAAATCAGGGCCTTGCTTTAAGCTTGCTAGGAAAGAGCTTTAACCACAGAGTTATGCCCCCAGCCATACAATTAATTATTTTATCACATTCTATTCTGGGATTCCCGACCTCCTAAATAATTTGGAAATGGATGTTTATTTTATTTTAGTTTTTCAATTGACAGTTCTTGTTATGTAACACAGGTTAGCCTCAAATTCTCCAGGAGTACTGGAATTACAGATTTGCTCCACCATTTTCAGGTTTAGATGTGTGAAGTTTTCAAACTTCACACTCTTGGGGGCTTTCAGGCAGAATGAAGGCTGAGTAGGAGTACTGCTCAATAGCTCATTCAAAAAAAATCGAGATCTAACAGCTGGAAAAATAGCTCAACAGTTAAAGTGCTTGCCTAGCAAGTGCTGAGTACCCAAGTTTGATTCCCCAGAACCACATAAGCTGCCTGTGGTGGCGCACATCTGTAATCCTAGTACTTGGGCAGCTGATGCAGGAGTATTGCTGTGAGTTTGAAGGCAGTTTAGGTTACATAGTGAGTTCAGAACTAGCCTGGACTATGGTCTATTAAAAACAAATTGAGATGTAACTTAGCTAGGACAGGGAAGAAAGCTCCAGGAATTGAAAGGAGGCTGAGAAAGTTTGGAAATCCAGAGGACACAGTAGAAGCTTAAGGACATGCCAGCCTAAGAAGCCACCTTAGGGCACCTGGGAAGGACTGTGAGCCGCTGGCACGCACAGGCCCAAGCTAATTCCAGAGCTGGAGGCCGTGAGAAATGACAGCAACAGGTAGCCCCAACCTCCAGAAATACAACGCACTGGGAGCTTTCTCTTGATATGGCCTCCTGGAGCATAGCAGACCAGCTCTAGAGAAGCAATGCTTGGTAGCCATACTAGGAAGCAACATAGGTAGGAGTCATTTTGAAAACAGCCCAAGTCTAAACTATTTAGGGTAAAAGAAGCCACAGATGGGCCAAACACCAGGGATTTGGGAGACACTCATAATCAATGCCTGGAAGGAACTGGCCCGAGAGAGAGTCGCAATGAGGAGAGAAAGGCTGTCTACCTCCTGGTAGCAGGAACCCCTCAGAGGGTTCCAATGGATGGGGGAAGCAAAGACAGAAAGAGCTCTGCTGAGGAGGCTGGGTATGAGCACGACATCTGAGCAGCCATAGGACTGATAGTCCTCCTCATTGCCTACTCCCAGCACAGAACTCAGAGGACTTTCGGCTCCCCCCTCCACATCCTCATACACATTAAAAGAAACCTCTCAGCTAGGCCATTAAAATGAAGTTCCTTGGCAAAAGAATCATGGGAGGACAAAGCAATAGGGCTCACACAGAAAAGCCTGACTCCCCAGAAGCTAATGTCATGGGCCGTGAAATAGTGGAACTCTTAGGAAAGGAAGTGAAAAACCAAGTAAATCAGCTGGATTAGGCAAACAGTCAGTTCAAACAAACCATTCTTAAATAAATGCAAGTAATAAACAGTGGACTTAAAGAGGAATTTACTGAACAAATAATGATCCTAATGAATACAAAGTTTACTGAGCATATAGAACATAAGTATCGAACTGTGAGGTAAACAAGTCAATGTAAGATTTGCAGGAACATTTTGATAGAGCAGTGAAAAATCTGAAAAGAAATCTAGCTGAAGTTCAGGATATGGAAAACTCATTTGAAAGCAGGGAAGTCAGCTCAGACATTGCAAGGACAGAATTGCAGACTTCTAAGACAAGGTTGAGGAAACTAATGCCATCATCAGGCACGACACCAAAATTAGAAGTGAGCAAAGTAGCTGGATACAACAGCTGATGGATGACTCAGAGAGTGAACCTCAGAATTATGGGTGTGGGAGAAGAGCAAAAAAAAGCACAAAAGGTATAATAAAATTTATTCAGTGAAATCATGTAAGAAAATTTCCCAAGTCTAAGAAAAAATTAATATGCAGGTACAAAAACTTTATAAAACACCAAATAACCATGACTAGAAGAGAACCTCATCTCCACATATTATAATCAACTTCAGAAATTCAACACAAAGAGAATATTGAAAGCAGGAAGAGGGCTAAAGGAGTAGTGGTTTCTTGATCTTTCATGATCAAGAAATCTATAACCATTAGCACAGTATTGCCAACTGGTTACGGACCTTGTCTAGCAAAGTTAAATATTGCATGATTTTTCTAATATGAAAAGAAAAACAAGCCAGAAAAAAAATTAAAGAGCGACAGAAGAAGGTAGAAAGATGGACTTTGTAGAGAGGGAAAGAGGATTCTGTAGGGTGAGAGGTGAGGGAGTGGGAAGGGAAAGGATGTGATATGCAAATAAATTTTTATTGAAATAGAGGACAACACACTCAGGACCCCCTCCTAGATAGTGGGAGCTTTTATCCCTCTATCCTTTGTTTCTAAATAAAGACCTGTTATTCAAAAAATAAATTAATTAATTAAAAATAAAATTGGCACAAAAATTCACAATCTTTGGGCTAAGGAAGCTTTTTGCTGTAGGGATATCATTGCTAGATCTATTGAGTGAATAGAACAGAGAGATAATAACAGAAGTAGGAAATTTTTATTCATGGCTGCATTCTTTTCTTTTTCTTTGAGACAGGTTCTCACTCTGTACTCCAGGCTGGTCCTGAACTCACTATGTGCCCAGGCTGGCCTTCGACTCACGGCAATTCTTGTTTTTTCTTTTATTCTGTTTCTTTTCTTTCCTTTTTTTTTTTTTTTTTTTTGAGACAGGAGTCTCACTCTATAGCCCAGACTGATCCTGAACTCACTGTGGAGCCCAGGCTGGCCTTAGGACTCAGGCAATCCTCCTGTTTCAGCTTCCCTAGTGCTTGGATTACAGGCATGTGCCACCATGCCCAGCTTATGTGGTGCTGGGAAATCAAACTTGGGTACTTAGCGCTTGTCTTAGGGCTTGCTTGTCTTAGGGCTTGCTAGGCAAGCGTTTGACCACTGAGCCATTCCTCCAGCCCCTCACAGCAATTCTTCTGATTCAATCTCCCAAGTGCTGAGATTACAGGCACCCAGGTTTATGTAGTGGTGTGGAATCAAACCCAGGGCCTTGTGCTTGCTAGGCAAGTGCACTACTTGCTGTCCTACTCCTCCGACCCTCTTCTTTTCCTTCCCTGTAGAGCTTTTTAAAAGCTCTACAGATGGGTATAACATCACATGCCTGTAATCCCAGCACTCTAGAAGAAGAGGATTGAAAGTCTGAAGCCAGCCTGGGTAATTTAATGACTTAAAATCAAGAATCAAAACTGAGCTGGGGAAAGTTGGTGTATATTTCAGTGATTACGGCTCCTGACTAGCACGTCTAAAGCCTTGGGTTCAAGTTCTCTGCACCACATAAAAATTAGGCAGGCATGGTTGTACACGCCTGTAATTCCAGCACTCAGGAGGCTAAGGCAGGGAGATTGCTGTGAGTTCGAGGCCACTGTGGGCTACACAGCTCAGGACCAGCCTGGACTAGAGAGCAAGATCCTGTCTCAGAAAAACAAACAAACAAAATGGGCGGCTGCTGTAGCTCAGTGCAAAGGTGCAGGACTCAATCCCCAGCTAAAAATTTTTAAATTAATTAATTACACTCTATTATCACACATCAACCAGCAAATTACTTCCTTTATTTATACGGTATGTGAAGACCATCACTATGGTGCCAGGAACGCAAGGACAGACTACGCTGCACTTCACTGAAGCTACGTTGCTCACGCGTGTCTTCTCGGCTCTGGCTCTGTCATCCAGGCTATCTTGAGCCCTCAGTGGCCCCTGCTTCAGTTTCCCTAGCGCTGTAAATACAGGGGTGTGTCACCACACAGGGCTTGGCACTCCGCTTGTTAACTAGAACAACTCTACTAGTGGTTTTGTGTTAAGTGCTTAACATTCACCACGTAGAAAAACAGGGACAGAAAGGCCCGTTCTGTAGAATTTGCCAATTTTCATGGTGTAACGATTCCCATCAAGGTCAGTTTCCAGCTACCAATGTGATATCGCTGAACAGGAAGTTGGGAATAGATATACACAGTTGGTTCTCAACAACTCTTGCAATTACACTCCTGCATAACACCCACACATGACTATTTTATGTTTCCAGCCCAGTGTGCATACACAAAGAAAGGCTTTCTAATTTTTTTTAATTGTCAAATGTTTGTTTTGAGAATACCAGTTAAGTGCAGTTTCTAATTTTGCAAAGGAAAAGCAAATATTTTATTCTTTTTTGCCTTGTTTAAAATTTTCATATCACATCTTTACCATTTTTACTTCCCTTTCCCTTCCCACCCCCTCAGCCCCCAGATGCCCTGTCCCTCTCCACAGTCTACCTTCTAAATAAATTTTCTTCCATCTCTCTTACTTTTTTGTGGCTTGGTTTGGTTTTGTAATGTTAGAGAAACCCGTGTCTGATCTATTTCACTGAGCATAATGGTCTCAAGGTGTTTCCATTTTCCTACAAATGACTCAAATGTGTTCTTTATAGCAGATTAGTACTTCAATGTGTAAACCACATCTTTACCCATTTATCTGTTGTTGGATATATTGTCTCCTTCCGAGAATCTGGCTATTATTGTGCTGCTATAAACATGAATGTGTATATATTGCTCTTGTACGATGACTTTAACTTTTTTGGGAAGATCCCCAGAAGAAGTATAACTGGGTCAAATGGGATTTTTATTTTCAGTTTTCTGAGGAATCTCCATCCTGCTTTCATGATGGTTGTACCAGTTTACAGTCCCACCAGCAATGTAGACGCGTGCCTTTTTCCCCACAGCCTTGTCAGCACTTGTTTTTAGAGTTCTTTTGTGTGTGTGTGTATGAGAGAGAGAGAGACAAGGTCTCACACTGTAGCCCAGGCTAGCTCTGAATTCAGTATGTAGCACAGGTTAGCTTTGTACTCATAGCAATCTTCCTGCCTCAGCTTCCTGAGAGCTGGAATTATAGGCATGTGCCACCAAATCTTGCCTGGCTTTATGTCATGCTGGGGAATCAAACTCAGGGCCTTGTATTTACAAGGCAAGGGCTTGAATCATTGTGCCATTCCTCCAGCCCTATTTTTTTTTTTTTTGAGTTCTTAATACCAGCTGTTCTCACTAGAGTTAAAAGGAACTTCAGTGTTGCTTTGATTTGCATTTCTCTGATGGCTAAAGATGCTGAAACTTTTTAAATGTAAGTATTTACCTTTCAGCCTTCTGAAAACTGCTTGTTCACTTCAGTTGCCCATTTTTTGATTGGTTTTTTTTTATTTTACGGTTTTAATTTTTTTCAGTTCTTTCTACATTCTTTTTTATGGTTTACTAACTCTTTAATGAGTCTTAATAGGAGCTACTGAAATACACTAAAAGGACTTAAGGACACATAGCTTAGGGAGTACAAAGTACAGCCCACAAATGGCAGCGCTACAGGAAGGAGGTGGGCATGCCCCTTCCCATCTCCAGAGCTCCCTGCTCCTTGTCTTTCTCACGGATATTTTTCTCTAGTTCCATTGGATAGGGTATGATTCCTCTGAATTTTTGTTGTTGTTCACTCACATTCCATGTGAGCCTCCAGGAAGTGAAATCTGACTATGTGTGTGCGCTGGGATCTGTGCTACTGTGAGCCCCTCCCTGGCAATACACCTGCACAGTCTGTCTTGAGTCACTGAGCAGTTAGTCAGTCTGCTTAAAACTTGAAAACATCGGGGGTTTAGGTTTCAGTTTCCTGTGTTTTTCTCATTTCTGGTGTCTCCTTGTCTCCCAATATCATGCGCATGGACTTACTGTATACTTATCCAAGTGTGAAGGCTTTTTCTTCTTTTCTTTTTCTTTATTTTCTTTATTTACTTACTTACTTACTTACTGAGACCGGGTCTTGTGCCACAGCTCAGGCTGGTCCTGAACTCACTATGGAGCCCAGGCTGGCCTTGGACTCTTGGCAATCCTCCTGCCTCAGCCTCTCAAGTGCTGGGATTACAGTCATGCACCACCATGCCCAGCTTATGTGGTGCTGGGGAATCAAACTCAGGGCCATGCACATACTAGGCAAGTGCTTTGACCACTGTGCCATGCCTTCAGCCCCAGGCATTTTTTTCCTTTTAAACTTTTCTTCCTCTCTCCTACTGGCAGCAACGCTTTCCTAGGGTTTTCATTCACTTCCCCTACTCCTTCCCACTCTTCCTCACTGTCTTCTCATTTCCCACAGTCAACAATGTCGTCAAGGCCTCTGCCTCTCAGTTGTGCTTCTTGTAACTGTTCTGAAGTTTGAACCACATTCCTGCAAACTTCTTCTGGCTTCTACTTCTGCAAAGATCAAGAATAGTAACCAGCTTGGTTCCGCCCTGCTATGATTTAGATCTAGAGTCTTCCCCAAAAGCCTCTGTGCGTGGTGCAACAGTACAACTATGGGACCTTGTGCTGCTGGCAGACGTGGCCTGACTGGAGGGGGCAGCTGCTAGGCGTCGGACTTGACACGCTTGCATCGAACGATGAATTTCAGGGTCACTGGGCAGAGTTGTCAGGTAAATGCTATCGATCGTGGGCCTGTGAGAGAGGCTCTCACGTTGGCCGTGGCAGCCCATCTGGCAGAGTTCCAAGGAGTGTTCCAAGTACTTGTCGCAGCGCCCATTCTCTTCCTGCCTCCAGGGTCCTGCGACAAGCCCCCGAGATGTGTCAGTAGTTGCACTGCCAGGTCCCACTCCGCTGGGCCCCTGTGCCGAATCTGTGTCTCTACGAGCTTGAAGCATAAGTCGTGGAAGATGGGAGGCAGGTGGTGACGAGCACACTTTATTGGGGAAATTACAGAAGGGGGAAGAAGCAGAGTAAAGCTTCTGCTCGTCAGAAGGGGGACCTGGAAGTGTGGGTTGCCCCTGTACACTGTTGATAGTAGTACTCTGTCTGAGGGGTAGCTGGCAAAAATTTTTTTCCATTCTATAGGTTCTCCCTTCACTCTGTTGTTTTATTTGTTGTGTAGAGGCTTTTAAATTTGCTATAATCTCATTTTTTATTTTTGGTGTCACCTGACAAGCTTTGGGTGTTCTATTGAGAGGGCTGGAGAAATGGCACAGCTGTCAAAGTGGGCCTGGAGTACAACTCCCCAGCACCACAAAGAACAGGGATGGTGGGATCACGATAGTGGTTGAGTAACAGAGCTGCACAATGTCTCCTCATTAACCTACCTAAAAAGTTGAGAATTTAGTCATAACACATGTGTTCAATGTAGCTAGGAAAGAGAGGAGCACACCAACAACAGAAAGGAGGCCAGGGGAAGGTCAGAAATTCAAAAGGAACATTGAAAGCAGAGGGGGAAAAAATCCCAGCAGCCCAGGAAGTTGCTGCAGACTGGCTGCAAATGGCTTGGAGCCACAGGCAGCTGCAGATGGAGGAAAGTGTGCATTGGCCCCGGACATCTGACGGAGTTGGGAGAGGACGGAGCACCCCAAGAACTGACAGGAGGCCGAGGAAAGGTCAGAAATCCTGAAGTCATATTGGAAGTGGAGGAAAACAACAGCCGACTTGGCACAGTCCTGAGCTGCCGGCATCTACAGACCACAGTCAGAGGAAAGCCCAGGGCCAGAACCTCAGTCTGAGGTCAGCACAAATCCAGGAGAAGTGGGAATTGTTGGCAGCTGGCAGCCCCAGCCTCTGAAAAACAAACCTGTGGGTGTGTATACTACAAATGCAATGTGTGCTCCCCCTAGAATGGGCCCATGAGAAGCAGCACTCTGCAGCTGTAATAGCCAATGACGTAAGAAAGAGCCATTTATGAAAGAAGGGGGGAAAAAGCCCAAGACTGAACCCTTTAGAATAAATGAAAGCTCAGAAGAGCACATCAGGGATTTTGGGGTCACCCTTAAACAGTGCCTAGGAAGAAACTGGCACAAGAAGCAGAGAGAGCAGAAAAAAAGGCGGGGGGTGGGGGGGGGAGGCTGCTGATCTCCTGGATGGCTTAGTGTAGTGAGTGCAGCTCAGAGGGTGGAGAGCACAGCCCTGGGGGAGGAAAGCCAGGACAGGCAGGAGAGCTTTGCTGATGAGGCTGGGGATGAACAAGACACCTCAAAAGGGGGACCTTTGCCCCATCCCTCCCATGCACACCGGGGGTTTCCAGGTCGCCACTGCCCTGCACACCAGAGGCATCTGGAACTGGGAATTCCATTGCCCCACACATCCCTTGGGCCAGAGGCTTCCAGAGGCATCTAGGATTGGGCCTTCACCAAACCCTTCTTTCCTACACACTAGAGAGAGACAGCTAGCCAGAGACAGCCAGAGATAGCAGAACCATGAGGAAATGTGGTAATAAATCTCCTACAAAATGACCTGACAGCCCAGAAAAATGATACAGGGATCCTGAAATAGCAGAACCCAAAGATGAAAAAGACAAAAAAGATGATAACTTCTGGGCCCAGAAATACTTTGAATTAAAACAGAAAATGAAACAGACAATGCAAGAGATAATGCCAAGACATAGCTAAGCTAACAGCAAACACTGAAAAGCAATTAGAGGAGAACAAAGAAGCTATAAACCAGAAGATAATGAAGGCAATACAAGAAATCAGAGAAGAACACAACAGAGATACAGAAAAATTGAATGCAGATGTTCAGGAAATGAAAAACACACAGGAAATAATAAGCAACCACTTTGGACATTTTCAGAATAGAATGCCAGACCTAGAAGATAAAATGATTGAGATGCAACATACAGGCTATAGAGAATGCAAAGCAAAAAAAGAAGAAAGTGTATCATTATAACAGCTGATAGATGATTCAAAGAGAAACAACCTCAGAATTATAGGCATATGGGGGAAGACTGAGGACAAAACAAAAGGCTTAAAGGTCAATGAAATTACGGAAGAAAATTTCCCAAAATAAGAAATTAACATGGAACTACTGCAGGCATATAGAACACTAAACAACTTTGATCAGAAGAGATCCTCATCACGACACATCATAATTAAAATACTAGAAACCCAAAACAAAGAGAGAATACTAAAAGTGGTAAGAGAAAAACAGAAGGTGACCTACAAAGATAAGCCCATCAGGGTAACTTCAGACTTCTCAACCCAGACTCTAAAAGCCAGGAGATCATGGAGCGATGTCATCCAAGCACTAAGAGAACATAAATGCCAATCAAGACTGCTATATCCAGCAAAATTATCTTTTAAATTAGAGGAAGAAATTAAAACTTTCCATGATACAGAAAGCTTAAAGAAAATTGCAGCCACTAAGCCAGCACTGCAGAGAATACTTAAAGGAAACTTAGAAAGTGAAAGGGAGGCCAATGGCACCAATGACCTCAGAGCAAAAGAGACAATAGCTAGAGAATGAGCTGAAAAGGCTAGTAAACAATGCTGAAAAACTATAACGATGGCAGGACATACCAACATACCTTGGTAATTACTGTAAATGTGAATGGCCTCAACTCACCTATTAAGAGACAGACCAGTTGACTGGATCAAAAAACAGAAACCCACAATTTGCTGCCTACAAGAAACACATTTCACCCACAAAGAAACTCATAGACTGAAAATAAAAGGATGGAATTCAATATTTCATGCAACAGGACCCAGGAAACAAGCAGGGGTAGCTATTAATCTCAGACTCATCAGATTTTGAAACAAAGCAGGTGAGGAGAGACAAAGATGGTCACTATATACTGGTTAAAGGAACAATAGAACAGGAAGAACTCACAATTATCAATACATATGCTCCCAACTCTAGAGCACCCAATTATGTAAGTCAAAAATTATTAGATCTGAAAGTACACATAGGCCCCAATACAAGTATAGTAGGGGACTTTAATTCTCCACTATCACAGATAGATACATCACCCAGATAGAAAATCCACAAAGATATACAACAGCTAAACAACACTATAGAAAACTTGTACAATAAAGGATGTTTACAGAGTTTTCCACCCAACATCAACTGAATACACATTCTTCCTAGCAGCACATGGAACATTTTCTAAAATAGACCATGTTCTAGGCCATAAGTCATGCTTAAATAAATACAAAAGAATAGGAATAATTCCTTGTGTACTCTCAGACCATAGTGGAATAAAACTCGAACCTAACAGCAGAGAAGAAGAAGAAGAAGAAGAAGAAGAAGAAGAAGAAGAAGAAGAAGAAGAAGAAGAAGAAGAAGAAGAAAAATACACAAATACATGGAAACTTAACAACTTACTACTGACCAAACAGTGGATCACAGAAGAAATCAGAGAAGAAATCAAAAACTCCATAGAGTTAAATGATGACGGAAGTACAACATACCAGAATCTATGGGACACAATGAAAGCAATTCTTACAAGGAAGTTCATAGCCATAAATGCACATATCAAAAGAACACAAGTCACAAATAAACACGTTAATGATGCATGTTAAGGACCTAGAGAAACAAGAACAACTTAACCCAAAAATCAGTAGAAGCAAAGAAATTATAAAGATCAGATATGAAATTAATGAAATTGAAATTAAAAAGACAATCCAAAAGAAAAGAAAAGAAAAGAAAAGAACTTTTGGCAAATATCTCAGTAAAGGACTGCAACCCATTCTAGGAGTAGGAAGCTGAGCTGAAGAGTGGTGATTTGAATAAAATGAGTCAGATGAAGAAGATTAAATATGTTAAGTATGATATGGTTCCTCTGATCTGGAAAACCCAGAACACAGGCATTCTGTAGAACCACACGGTGTGATAGTGGGAGTTAGAGAGGGTGGAGTGGGTGTGGGAGGGCCAAAAATGGGAAAGGATTATAAAGTTGATGTGATATGTATGTGCACAAAATGTTCAAGTTTATTGTAAACGTTATGTATCGTATATGTATATTAATAAAAATGGTGGGGAAAACCTCAAAAAAAATTAAAAAAAACAGGAATGGTGATGCATGCCAGTAATCCCAGCACTCAGGGAAGTTGAAGCAGGAGGATCGCAATGAGTCCAAGGCCAGCCTGGGCTACATAGTGAGTTCAAGACCAGTCTGGGCTTCAGAGTGAGATTCTGTCTCAAGAAAAGAGAGAGAAAGAGAGAGAGAGAGAGAAAGTCCTTGCCTACATATATGTCTTCAAGGGTTTTGCCTATTTATTTTTCTTCCAACAATTTCAGTGTTTCCATTTTAATGTCTAGATATTTGATCCTTTTTGATTGGGTTTTGGTACATGGTGAAAGATGTGGGCCTAGTTTCACTTGTTGCCTGTGGCACCATTTTTTAAATTTACATATCACCTCCCTTTCCCCTTCTCACCCTCTCACCCCCACCCGTTCCCTCTCCCTTTCCACAATGTCCATCTTCTTACTTTCTTCCATACCTTTTATATTTTTATGGCTTGGTTTTCTCATATTAGAGAAACCATGTGATATTTAACTTCCTGAGCATAATGTTCTCAAGGTGCATGCACTTTCCTACAAATGATCCAAATTTGTCATTCTTCATGGCAGAGTGCATAAATATTGGCTATTATAAATTGCCAGCACCATTTGTTAAAGAGGCTAACTCTACTCCAGCATTTGTTTCTGGCCCCTTTGTTGAAGATTAGATGGTTGAAGGCACTCAAGGCTGTCTCTGCATCCTCAGTTTTCTTCCAGTGATCCACTTGTCTGTATTTTTTGTGGCATTTATCACTGTTGCTTTGTAGTATAATTTGATATCTGGTACTGTGATTCCTCCTGCTTTTGTTTTGTTGCTTAGGATTGTTTTGACTATTCTGGGGCTCTTCTGGCTCCATATACATTTTTGGATTTTTTCTTGTTCTGTGAAAAATGCTGTTGGCTTTTTTATTTTATTTTATTTTATTTATTTATTTATTTATTTATTTATTTATTTATTTATTTTTTGGTGACAGGGTCTTACTCCTTTGTCCAGACTAATACTGAACTCACTGTGTAACCCCGGCTGGCCTTGAACTCATGGCAATACTCTTACCTCACCATCTTGAGTGCTGGGATTGGCTGTTGGTATCTTGATTGGTATTGCACTGAATCTGTATATCAGCTTCAGTAATTTGGCCGCTTTGACAATATTGGTTCTGCCTATCCAGGAACAGGGCATGTCTCTCCATTTTCTTTCCTTTTCTTTTCTTTTCATTCATTCTTTCTTTCTTTCTATTTTTTCTTTCTTTCTTTGTGACAGGGTCTCACTCTGTGGTCCAGGTTGGGTCCATTTTCTAATATTCTCTTCGATTTCTTTTTTCAGAGTACTATAATTTTCAGTATAGAGGTCCTTTACTTCCTTGGTTGATTCCTAGGTATTTAGTTTTATTTGAGGCTACAGTGAATGGTATTGTTTTTCTGATCTCTTTCTCTGTGTTTTCATAGCTGCTGTACAGGAATGCTATTGATTTTTGTGTATTTATTTTCTATCCTGCAACTTGACTGAATTTGCTCATTAGGTCTCAGAGTCTTCTGGTGGAGGTTTTGGCATCCTCTATGTGAAGGATCATATCATCCACAAATAAGGATTGTTTGACTCTTTCCTTTCCTGGGCATCTTCCCTTCATTCTCTTCTCTTGCCTGATTGCTCCAGCTAAGGTTTTGAGCACTACGATAAGCAGAAGTGGTGAGAGTGGACACCCTTGTCTTGTTCACAATTCAAATGAAAATGCTTTCAGATTTTCCCCATTCAGGATGTTGGTAGTAGGATGGTCACAAACTATTTATATCAGCTTGAAGTAAGAAACTTCTCTACCTATTTCCTTCAGAGTTATTGTCAGGAAGAGATGTATTTTGTCAAAGATTTTTTCTGCATCTAAAATATTTTATTCTGAAATAAAAATTTTTATACAATATGTCTCCAAGGCACTGAACCAAGCTCTGCATTATATAAAATGCTGTTTCTTTCATAATGTTCTCTTAAAGAAACATTCCTTTCTAAATTAGAATTCAGAATACAAGTCCTCCCTGCCCCCAGGTGATTTCCTGTTGTAACTTAGTAAGGGAGATCAGATGAACACAGGATGACCCTAAGAGGTACAGTCTTTGTCTATATGAAGAACTGTCAAGTTGACTGGGTTGAAAGTGCACAGCCCAACTGGACCCAGCCATCTAAAGATACTTGAAGTGTTATTATAGATTAAATAACCTAAATTTGGAGAAATCTGGAGATATTGAATTGCTGGATTCTGGAAGGTTGTCCTGTTAAGGTCCTTGCAGCAAGGCTAGTCCCCAGACTAAACAGAAATTCTGATAACATCCTGTCCTATAAGTGGACAGAGGACTCCAGAGCCTGTGCTCTTCACCTTGATACAATACTACACTGCATGCTTTATTTCCATGTCGGAGACATTTTCTATTAGACAAAACATACAGAGTACAGAGTTATAATCAAGAGTCCAACTCTGAGGCCTGATGCACCCAGATCAGAATGCTCTTTCTGCTGCTTGTTACCTGTGAGAGACATTGGGCAGATTATTTAACTTCTCCAAACCTCTGTTTCCTCAACTGAAGAATATAGTGAATATAATTATACATACTTCCTTGATTGTTTTTTACAGTGTGGGAGATCAACTCTAATGTTTTGCACATGCTAGGAAAATGTTCTACTACCATGCTATACCCCAGCTCCCTAGAATTATTTTAAAGACTAAATCAAATAGCAAATATAAAGTATTTAGACTTCATGAAGTACTCATTCACAGCAATCAAATCCCTTTGGAGTCCAGGTGCTTGGCCTAAGTAAATATTTAGATCATCCCAACATTACTCTTTTCTAAACCTCAGTCAGATTGTTTCCAAGATCTGCCAGTGGGAAGAAGACACACAGAAAACATAATATACAGTCTGAGTTTATACAAGCTGACTCTGAGTAAGTGGGTTGTATTGATTTGTTGTCTAATCTTGAAAGATGATATCTGTGATTTCTGGGGATGTGGCTGAGGTGGCTCTTTAACCACCATCTTCTAGAGTACTATTTGGAAATGGTACACTACTATTCATTTATTTATTATGTATTTATTATTTGTTATTTATTATTATTATTATTGCAGTTCTGAGGAGTGAACTCATGGCTTGCATGCTAAATTTTTCTTTCTTTTTTCTTTTGGACAGGGTCTCACTAAGTCATGAAGTTGCCTAGACTGGGCTCAAACTTGTGATTCTTTTGCCTCTGCCTCCCAGAGGGCTGGGATTATGGGTGTGTACCACCATGCCTGGTTGGTACTAATATTTGTTTGTTTCTTTTTTTTTTTAAGACAGAGTCTTGCTCTGTTATCCAGGCTGGTCCAGAACTTACTATATAGGCCAGGTTGGCCTCAAACACATAGCAATCTTCTTATCTGAGTGCGGGAATTACAGATGTGTGCCACCATACCCAGCTTATGTGGTGTTGGAGAGTTGAACCTAAGGCCTTGTGCTTGCTAGACAAGTGCTTTGACCACTGAGCTATGCCCTCAACTCCAGTACTGACATTTATATCATGGCTTTGATGGACATTTATGGTGATCTCAAGCTGTCAGCCAACATGGGAAGAATCGTCCTAGCTGAGACATGGAAGTCACCTGTACCTGATAAAATCCTATTTGTGTTTCTTTTCTCAAATTCTATGTTATGAATTTAAAGCGCTCTGTCACTAAGCTACATCCCAGCCCAGGATATTAATCTTATTTAATTAAACTGTCCCCAGATGTCCTCCCAGTGGCTTGCATGGAGAGAACTGGCACCCATGACAGGGAAGCTGAAGAAGATCTTTGTGGGTAGCCTCCATTTTACACTGATTTTCAAAGAACACAAAATGGACTATTTGCCTTACAACCACAGGGGATAATGGGAACTGGATTTTTTTTTCCAAGGATTTTTATCTCTGGCACTGGCTAAAGTCTGAGAGAAACAGAGCCCAGAAGGACCTAGCAACAATCACCAGGGAGCTTCCTGGTTGCTAGCAACAGTAAATACCTCAGGGACACAAAGACACAAAGACTCAACCTTTTGCACAAGCACAAGGAAACCTGCAACCTGGTGTCTTATTTCAGATACAACCGTCCTCCAGGCAGAGCGCAGCGGCTTCCTCCCTCTTCCCATTGTTCGAGGCTCAACATTTTTCTGCACAGAAACACGCACTGTGTGGTGGCTCATGTGAACATCTTCTAAATTTGCACCAGAACATCTCTATTCTAACAGTCCTCTCAGTATTGCAACTTTTCATCATTTTGAGGGAGAAATGGAAGGAAATAGTGCTGTATATCTGCATTGGGAATTTCACTTTACTTATTTTTTTTCCAGTTTTTTTTTTTTCAAGGTGTAGAAGAGCAACAGATTTTTATTTAGAAACAGAGAACGGGGAGGAAAAGCCCCCCTACTGGGAGGGGGTCCTGAATAAGTTGCCCCACCTTGGGAATTTTAAATAATATGTGACCCCTTCAGCTTGTTTGTGATCGCCTGTGTCTTGTCAGTTACTCCTGATTTCCCCTTTTCTGGATATATTCAGGCACACTGTCTGAAGAACATCTCCATTTCAGAAAAGATAGAAGCAAGAAGAACATAAAATTCACCGCCGGGGATGTAAGGTTTCCCACGACTCCCTGAAGGCAAAGGCACCATGGCTTCTCTCTGCCAGCACTCACACAGACTTCTCAAACACCTTCCGCTTTTCCTTATTTGTATTCTCTGATTCTCCACCGTCTCTTTGTCATTTCTATAGGCTGTTAACGTTTTTCTCTTTTCTGTAAAGCTGTACAATTCTCTAGGCTCTAGGCATATGATATGAAAGGTGATAACTGGAATCCGAAGGGCCCCCAATCTTGCTAGCCTGTCTCCTAGCAACGCTACATGTTGCTTAGTAACATGGTGAGTGCCAAGTCACTCATACACATCTAAAAATACTGAAATCAACAAAAATACTAATAGTGAGCCAATTTATTAAAAGATACCAAATACAGAGACAACTTTACAATGGAGGAGATTTATGTCAGGCTATGCTATGTTAAGTAAATCTCTAAATCTCTTGTAATCTCTATAGTAGAATAATAAGTCGCTGTTCATATAAGCAGACGAGTGAAGAAACCTGCAGCCTCTCCTAACCCTTTCCCTTCTACATGTGCATAATCAGTGTGTAAGTCGAAGGGACGTGGAAATGCATTTCCTACATGACCTTTTAGCCTGGGCAGAGGAAGAAAAACCAGTTCTGTTTTGTTTTGGTTGATTTTTTAAGTTTTTTATAACTGTGAGATAAAGTCTCACTCTGTAGTCCAGGCTGGTCCTGAACTCACTTTGTGGCCTCCAGCCCTGTTTTGCTTTGTTTTTTGAGGCAATCTGGCTGTGTAGTCCATTCTGGTCCTGAAGTCTTTATATGACCCAGGCTGGCCTTGAACTCATAGCAATCTTCCTGCCTCAGCCTCTCAAATGCCGGAATTACAGGTCTGCACCACCACACCCAGCTTGTGTGCTGAGGTATCTAACTCAGGACCTTACACTTGCTAGGCAAGCACTCTAAATTTCAGCGCCCATCACCCCAAAACACAGTCTTTTCTAACTCCTTCTCTTCGGTATGTATGTAATTTTAAAATCTGAATAAAGAAGTGCTGGATGAATAGCTCAGCAGTTAAGGTGCTTGTCCAGCAAGCACTAAGTACCCGGGTTTGATTCCCCAGCACCACATAAGCCAGGTATGATGGCATGATCCCAGCACTGGGGAGGCTGAGATAAGCTGCCCAGACGAGACCCTAACTTGTGATCTTTCTGCCTCAGCCTCCCAGTCTGGTAGGATTGCAAGCATGTGCCATCATGCCGAGCTCCAGTAGTTTTGTTTTGTTTTGTTTTTGTTTTGTTTTGTTTTGCAAGACTGGGGATTGAACCCAGGATCTTTGCCCTGAGTTACATCCCCAGTCCATTTTTTATTTTTATTTTGAGACAGTCCTGTTTCCCAAGCTGGGCGTGATCTTCCTTCAACCGCTCAGAGTGTTGAGATTACAATCCTGGGCCACCAGCTATGGCCCAGAGAATTTTTAAAAAATGTTTTTTTAAATGCCCTTTTAGTTTGGTCCTAATTGGGAGTTGCGTCTTTTAGAGATGTAAGCATACGGCTGGAAGTAGCTCAGTGGTTAAGGCACTTGCTCAGCATGCACAGGCCCTGCGTTTGATTCCTCAACACAACAAAAAATAAGCCAGGAATGGTGGCACATGCCACCATATATATATATATATATATGCTGCTTCCCTCCTCTGGGGGAAGATTGGCCTTGGTGGGAACTTGGCTTTCTGTTAGTGATGTCTAATGGAGCTGCCCCCACTCCAGCCCTGCCATGCATGTGCTTCCACCACCTGTAAACAGACTGTGATCTTCTGAAACTGTAAGCTACAGTAAGTCTTTCCTCCCTAAGTCGTGGATGCCGGGTATTGAGTCACAGCAACAAAAAGTAACTAAAACATGGCAGAATAATACTCCATTATGTAAATATGCCACATCTTCTTTATCCATTCATCTGTTGCTAGACATACCAGCTGCTTCCAAGATTGAGCTGTTACGAACTATGCTACTATAAGCACAGGTGTGCAGGTGTCATTCTTGCACCTAACTCTTTTGGGAAGATAGTCAGAAGGGGTCTAGCTGGGTCAAAGGTGATGTCTATTCTCAAGAATCTTCATCCTGCTTTCTGTAGTGGTTGTGCCAGTTTACAGTCCCACTAGAAATGTAAGAAGGCTCCTTTTTCCCCATAACCTTGCCAGCATTTGTTTTTTGAGTTCTTGTTACCAGCCATTCTTAGTGGAGTAAGATACAACCTCAGTGTTGTTTTGATTTTCAGTTCTCTGATGGCTAAAGATGCTGAATATCATTTTCATGTATTTGTGGGCCATTCAGACTTCTTCTGACAACTGTCTGTTCATTTCAGTGCCCCCCCCCCACTTTTTTCTCTTTCTTCTGGGACAGGATCTGACTCCACAGTCCAAGCTGGTCCTGAACTCACTATGGAGCCCAGGTTGCCCTTAAACAGATGGCAGTCTTCTTCTCTCAGCCTCCCAAGTGCTGGGCTTACAGGTGTGCACCATCACCCCTGACTTACGTGGTGCTGGGGAGTCGAACCCAGAGCAGTGCGCTTGCTAGGCAAGTGCTCTAACTGCTGTGATATTCCTACAGCCTCCAATAATCCATTTTTTGACTGAGTCTTTCATTTTGAGTCTCTCTAATTTTTTTTCAGTTCTTTCTTTTTTCTGCATAATAATTAAGGCATGATAATCTCAAATTTGAGGCCAGCCTGGGCAACAGCCCTGCCTCAGAGAAAGAAAGAAAGAAAGAAAGAAAGAAAGAAAGAAAGAAAGAAAGAGAATTAAAAAGAAAATAACACTGAATAATAATGCAACAACCCTGTCTCAAAGAAAGAAAGAAAAAAGAATTAAAAAATAACATTAAGTAATAACTCAGACACTAAAGTTGTTCCATTTCCAAAATGGTGAATTATTAAGTCTAAGAGAATGTTATTGACTGAATTAGACCTATTGAATTGAATCAGACTCTCCAGTAGAAGAAATGGGAATTGGTAATTTTAACTAGTATTCAGCACATCCAGCTATTCAGGAGACTGAGGCAGGACAGGAAGTTCAAAGCCAGCCTGAGTAATTTACTGAGACCTTGTCCCAAAATAAAATAGAAACAAGGTAACTCAGTAGTAGATTGCATGCACAAGGTCCCACTGGGTTTGCCTAAGAAATACAAATTTTAAAGATGGAAGCATGGTGTATAAGACATTTGATTTATTTTGTTTATTGAGATGGGATCTCATTTTGTAATACAGGCTAGTTCTAAACTCACTATGGAACCCAAGCTGGTTGTGAACTCACAACAATCCTCCTGTCTCAGCCTCCTGAGAGCTGGGATTACCGACATGAGCCACCATGCCCAGATAATATGGTGCTAGGGAATCAAACCGAGGGCCTTACACTTGCTAGGTAAATACTCTCACCACTGATCCCTTTATATTTTCAAAATACTGACTTTCTCTGTAGCTATCTATACACCAAATAGGCCAGTTGTAATTCTAGTGTGTCATGTCTAATAAATTCGACCCATCAATAAATGTTTGGAGATATTAAATGGTTTTGTTATTGTTGCTCACTACTAAATCAACCTCACCATGGTTTATCTGTAAGATAGAATTAATTAAGACAAGGGCTTGAGAGAAAAGAGAAAACCCTACCTCTGGATGTTTCGGGGGAGGGGACGAGAGCTTCTTTTAATTACTATTTAATCCCTGTAGTCAGGGTGTCTTGGCAACATTCCCAGTTTGCCCCCTAATTCCCATCTGCTCAGAGGAAGGAAGGGGCTGGACAGCGGTGTTCCAATGTGCATTCATGTATGGGTATATAATTTGGGGTTATGAAATGTAACCAAATTATGAACCAAGCTTAATGAAAATTGAGATTATTATCTCTTCTGCCTCCTTGTCTTCTCTTCTCAGAAGGCCTTTGACTCTCTTTAAATTTTGTCCTCTCTTTTCTAATGTTAGATTTCATCCGGAGATTTGGGTAAATCCCACCTCCGTGGACAAGAGCAGAACTCTACAAGTTAAAATGTATATGTTAGAATATAAATCTTTTGTTTAAAAAGAGTCGCTGAATGACTGAAAAATCAATAAATGACTCCAAAACATTACATTCTAATGCTGGAGGTATGGTTTTGTATTACAGAGCACAGATATTTATTGTATTTTTATAAGTTTTATCTCTGATATAGAAATGCATTAATATTTATCCTGTTATACACACAAAAATCTTTCTGAAATATATAAAATTCAGTTATCAGAATTACCACAGACAATTCTTACCATAGTTATGCATAAAAAACTACTATTTAGTAACATATTTTGCTGACCAGAGCTTGAAAAAAATAAGCATGGTAGCTTTAAATGAAATAACCTGTGGCCCAGGCTGGTCCTGAACTCACTAAGGAGCCCAGGCTATCTTTGGACTCGCGGCAATCTTCCTGCATCAGCCTCCCAAGTGTTGAGATTACAGGCGTGCACCACGCCTGGTTTATGTGGTCCTGAGGAATTGAACTCCAGTACTTAGCACTTAATTTAGCGTATGCTAGGCAAGTGCTTTAACTGCTGAGCCATTCCTCTACCCACAAGATTCCCAATTCTAGATAAAGTCATATTCTTTTTTTTTTCTTTTTTTCCCACAGACCCCCACCCTCCACCCCCAGTCAGGCAAACTGCAGGCTCTGCTACCGCCTCAGCCCCTCCCTGTACACACCAGGGGGGGTGGGATCTGCTAGAGGTCATATTCTTATCTAAATTTTTAGCACTGAAATTTGGCCAAGGTAAATAGTAGATAGCTTCTAACTTTTAATACATTGACTATTACCAAATCCTAAAATAAAGATAAACATTGGGTTAGCATATTCATGTCAATTTCTTTATTCAAATTTAGAGTTTGATGTGTGTTCAGTAGAGAATTAAAGGGAGGGAACGTGGGCATAGCTCAGCGGCTACAGCGTTTGCCTGGAATGAATGAGGTCCTGGGTTTGGTTCCCAAGGACCCCATAAAAAGGGAGTGATGGTGTCACTCAGGAGGCTGAGGCAGGAGGATTGTGCTGAGTTCAAGGCCAGCGTGGGTTCTATAGTGAGTTCAGGACCAGCCTGGGCTACAGAGCAAGACCCTGTCTCAAAAAAAAAAAAAAAGATTAAAGGTAAATTTAGTTGCTTGAACCCACCCATTTACACTGAAACACGCACCACAAGGCGGCATGACACGGACAGATGCGGCTCATTCCCAGAGGACGCAGAGACCGCGACGTGGGAGGAAATGGTGACTGCCAGCTGGGGATGAAGTGAATTTGCGGCTGTGCGGCGCCAGACAGCCGGCTTCTGCTTTGCACCGCCCGCCTCCGCTCTGCACTGTCTCACTGCGCTGCTCAGGGCACTATGCACCTCTCATGACCACCACAGCCTTGCTGTACACTGGCTTCCCTGCCATTCAACTCAGCAAGAACGTCCCTGTCCTTATTCAACACCTCCTCAGCATTCTCTCCCTTGTGCATTCTCGTCGGGCGGGCTCAGACCAGAGCCTTGTGCGTGCAGAGCACACACACTGCCACGCAACCCCTCCCAGTCGCATGCACTCACTCTCTCCGTGGTCGCCACAACATCAGTGCCTACTGCCTTACCTCCTCCCTGCTCCCTTCTCTGTATGTCTTCCTCTTGTGGGCCTTCATTGTTTTCACCATCATCGGCACCATCATCTGGGAGTTGAACCCAGGGCTTGTGTTTTTAATTGATTGAATCTATTCTTAGCCAGGTCTCGTAGTACAGGCTTGTAATCCCAGCACTTTCAGAGCCTGAGACAGGAGAATCATAAATTCAAGCCCAGCCTGGACAACTTAGTGACTTAGTGGGCCTGTTTCAAAATAAAAATAAAAATGGGGGCTGGAGGAATAGTTCAGGGGTTAAAGGGCTTGCTTTGCAGGGTCAAGGCCCTGAGTTCAATTCCCCAGCATGACATAAACTATACATGGTAGCATACACCTGTAATCCCAGCCCTCAGGAGCCTGAGGCAGGAGTACCGCCATGAGTACAAGGCCAGCCTGGGCTACATAGTCAGCCCTGGACCAGCCTGGACTACAGCAAGACCCTGTCTCAAAAATAAAATTAAATCGTTAAATAAAATAAAAATGGGCTGGGAATGTGTCTTAGTCTGAACACCATGAGCTTGATCCCCAGTATTACAAATTAAATGAACACATAAATAAAATAAATAAATCTGTTCCTAAATCTGGTAAGTTAATTCCTAAATATACCCAATATCTAGCTCTTCCCCACTCAGTAACATAATTTCAATTTCTGGGTTATACTGGAGCTTTCTATTTTCTTTTCTTCTTTCTTTCTTTTTGAGACAGGCTCTCACTCTATAGTCAGGGCTGGTTCTAGTCCCATTATGTCTCCCAGGCTGGCCTCAAACTCACAGCAGTCCTCCTGGCTCATCACCTGAGCACTGGGATTACAGGTGTGCACCACAATGCCCAGTTTATGTGGTGCTGGGGAATCAAACTCGGGGCCTTGCACTTGCCAGGCACATGCTTTAACTGCTGAGCTACGCTCCATCACTGGGGCATTCTACTTTCCAAACACACCACTAACATTATAACTATGCTATTGTCACTTAGACTACAATTGTACATCTCCAGCACTCTGGTCTTGACCTTTCTTTAAGCAGTATGGATTTCAGATCCTCAGGGCTTTCCAAGACTTCTGGATCACATTCAGTTTGTTAGATTATCTGAGCCAAACTTACTTTCAATACTCTTCCCAACACACACACAAATGTGTTTCCTGCTTAGACTTCTCAATTTCCTTATTTCTAAAAACAGCATCACTACCATTGTATTCTCTTAGGCTTCCATGCCAAAACACTTTATTTATTTATTTATTTATTTAATTTGAAACAAGGTCTCTCTCTGTACCCCAGGCTGGTCCTGAGCTCACTATAGAGCCCAGACTGGCCTTGGGACTCAGCAATCCTCCTGCCTCAGCCTTCTGAATATAGGCATGAGCCACCACACCCAGCTTTATGTGGTGCTGGAGAACTGAACCCAGGGCCTTGTGTTTGCAAGGCAAGCACTTTAACCACTGTGCCATTCCTCCAGTCCCCCCCCCTCCCAAACTTTAAGAGTTAATATGCTCTCTCTCTCTTTTGGCACCTGAGATTGAGCCCAGGGCCTTCACAGAGAGCCAACTCTCAGCCCATTTTTGTTTTTCATTTTGAGCCAGGGTCTCACTAAATTGCTCAATAGCCAGACTGGGCTTGAATTTGAAGTCCTCCTTCCTCAGCCTCCCAGCATGGTGGGATTACAGGCCTGCACCACTGGGCCCAGCTAAGAGATATTCTGATGCTTTCCTTTTCAGGACATGTCCAACCAATCACTACTAGGATGCTTTTTTATATTTATTTATTTATTCATTTATTTATTTATTTATTTATGTGCTATGGGGATCCAGCCCATTTTTATTTTTGATTTTTAGACAGGGTCTCACTAAAGTTGCCAAGTTGCTCACGTTGGGCTTGAATTGCAATCTTCCTGCTTCTGCCTCACCAGAGTGCTGGGAACAACAGGCCTCTGCTACCACGCCTGGCAAGGATGCTTCTTTTTTCCCCTTCTATATAAGTGACGCTAGGAAATCGAACCCAGGACCTTATTCTTGCTAAGCAAGCACATTATTTTTTTTTAAAGGTGATCTATTAGCAACAATCTCACCTCGGACAAACCTCACTGGCTACAATACTGCCACTGCGCAAAGCTGAAGGTGATCTAATGAAGCTAATGAAGACTGGTTCAGAGGCATGCGTGTCACTGACACATTCGTTTCACCGCCTTCCTCCTTGTTTCTTTGGGACATGTTCTTTTTCAGGGTCTAACTCTATAGTCCAGACTGATCCTGAACTCCCCAAGCATAGGCAAGCACTGCAACGGCTAAGCTACGCCCCAGGCCCTCAGGCGCTTGTTTCCAAAGGACTCTTGTGTTATCCTTCTCAATTCATTTTCACTATAGGACACTCTGAAGACTTCTGCTTTAATTATTACAATGACCTATTGGTCTCTTTGTTTTTGGCCTTTTTCCTCACTCGTGTATCTGGCAGATTAATTTATAAAATGTTATTTGCTTCATAAAATTGCTAGTCTTCTCTACAAGAAAAACAAAGCTTCACAATCTATAGATTTATGCCCAAACTTCTTCAAAATGGAATTTAAAAAAAAGGTTTTTTTGAGAGAGTGATTCACTGGGGATTGAATCCAGGGCATTCATGCTGAGCTGATTTCCAGACCTTTTTAATGTTTTTTGAGACAGGGGCTCACTAGTTGTCTAGACTGGGCTCAAACTTGTGGTCCTCGTGCCTCATGTCTTCCCACTGTGCTGGGGTTACAGTCATGTGTCACCATGTACACTAAGAAATGCTTCACCTAGCTATATCCTCCCCCAATTTTATTACCCATAATTCCCTGGCATACCTTAATCAAGTCAATTTCTTTGTCTTCCATTTTATGCTGAGATTACGAGTGTGCTCCACCGTGCCCACATCTCAAGGTTTTTAATTCTATCTGGTACTAGAGATTGAACCCAGGGCTTTCACACTGAGATACGTCCCCAATGTTCCCCCATCTTTTCACAGAATCTTAATTTTGAGACAGGGTCTCGCTAAGTTGCTAGATTGCCCAGGCGAGGCTCCAACTTGCAATCCTTCTGCCTCAGCTTCCCAGGGTAGTGGGATTATAGGCCTTCTCTCCCATACCTTCTGTCTCTTAGAAATTTTTAAATATAAGATTTACTTCTTATATGGAATTGAAGCAGCTAAATTAGGATCTTCATGTTAAAACTGACAGGGAATTTGGGTCCATTGGTACAAAACTGTTATCCCAGAACTCTAGAAGGCTGAGGCAGGAGGATTACAAGTCTGAACTTTGCCGTGGCTATTACGTGAAACTGGACTGGATGAAGTGAATGTAAAGACAATTTTCTAAGTGATGGTAACCCTCTCTTGGGACCCCTCCCAGCTAGTGGAAGCTTTTATCTCTCTATCTTTCTGACTAGTGGAAGATTTTATCTCTCTGTTCTTACTTTTTCCTAAATAAAATACTCTTCCTGGGGTGAAGGAACAGCACAGTGGTTAAAGCGCTTGTGTAGCAAGCTCAGGGCCGTGGGTTGGATTCCCCAGAAATACATAAGCTGAGCCTGTTGGCACACACCGATGCTTCCAGCATTTGGGAGGCTGAGGCAGAAGGATTGCCATGAGTCCAAGGCCAGCCTGGGCTCCATGGTGACTTCAGGACCAGCCTGGGCTACAGAGCAAGACCCTGTCTCAAAAAATACATATATACATATGTTGTTCCTAACCTTGAAAAAAAAATCTTCTACATGAAAATGAAAATATTTTAGGCCAGAAATGATGTACTAGAGTACAGGCAGGGTTGGGAGGCATAGTTCAGTGATTACAGTGCTCGTCTAGCAAGCATAAGGAGCTGAGTTTGATTCCCCAGCACCACATAAACTAGTCTTGTTGTAGCATGCCTCTAAACCCAGCACTTGGTAAACTGAGGCAGTAGAACTTCTTGGGCTACAAAGCAAGCTCAGGACCCCATTGGACTACAAAGTGAGAACTTGTCTTTAAAAAAAAAGTATAGGCAATAGACATGGACAGAAAATAAGATTTGAGAGATACTGAGGAGATACACATTGACAAGGCTTAGTGAATGAGTCTATAAGAACAATAATAAAAGAAGATGATGTCAATAATGTTATTTCTGATAGGAAAACCAGACCTGTGCTGCTCCATTTACTGAGCAGTGAACTCTGCAGGAAGTACACGTGTATGAAGAAGGTAAGTTCAATTTGAGATACTTAGTAGAAACCAAACCACAGACCAGAAGTTTGCTATATATTCTGGATCTAAGAAGAGATTAAAAACAAACTCATTAGCATATAGAGCTCCCCTTTTTTTTTTTTTGAGACAGAGTCACTCTGCAGTCTAGTTTGGTCCTGAACTCACTACGTAGCCCAGGCTGGCCTTGAAGTCACAGCAATTCTCCTGTCTCAGCCTCCCAACTGCTGAGATTACAAGTGTGTGTCACGACGTCCAGTTTACTGGATGTTGGGGAATTGAACTCAGGGCCTCGTGCTTGCTAAGCAAGCACTTCATCAGCTGCACATTCCTCCAGCCCAGCACTTAAAAGAACTTCAGAGCCTTGAGAATGGTCACACTTTGCCATTTACCATATGGATGCAATCACATAAGCACAGCAAACTAAGGAAAAGTTCAAGAAGCTCCAATGTTTGAAAATTAGGGGAAAAATGAATAACTGTCAAAAAATGACCAGACCTAAGGATGCAGGAGAAATACCCTGAACACATAGAGTTCCTGAAGCTAAGGAAAAGAAGTATATTAAGAAAGAGATTATAGGGGCTGGAGGAATGGCACAGAGGTCAAAGCACTTGCCTTGCAAGCACAAGGCCTTGAGATGATTCCCCAGCACCATATAAGGCCTGGCTTGGTGGCACACACCTGTGATCCCAGCACTCAGGAGGCTGAGGCAAGTGGATTGTTCTGAGTCCAAGGCCAGCCTGGGCTACACTAGTGAGTTCAGGAGCAGCCTGGGCTACAGAGCAAGATTCTGCTTCCTGTCTCAAAAAAAAATTTTTTTTTAAAGAGAGATTATAGACAACTATGACAAAGCCTATCACAGGTCAACAAGAATTAAAACTGTTCAGTGGACTGGGCCTGGTGCCACAGGCCAGTAAACTCTGGACAACTTTTGACTTAGTGAGGCCCTGTCTCAAAATCAAAAATAGAAATAGGCTGGGGATATAGCTCAATGTGAAGGCCCTGGGCTTGATTTCCAGTACCAACAGAAAAAAATAGAAAGAAATAAAAAAAGAAAAAGAAAAAGAAAGTGTTCAGTAGACTTAGCAATAATCATGGAGAAATTTTAGTTGCAAGGAATGGGAGGCACAGAATCCAGAGTGGAATAAGTTTAGAGATGAATAAGAGATGGAACAACCCTCTTCCTTGCTACACAAGCTGGGCAATGTAGTAATAAGTGGCCTGTCTCAATGTAAAAAAGGGTTCAGATGTCTATAACTTGGTTAAAAATGCTTTTTGCATGTAGATGATAAAATACTTTATTAAACATCATAAAATACTGATCATGATAATAGGTGATGACAATATGCACAGAAAGGTATTCATTTAATTCAACAAACATGTACATGATATCTACTGTATGCTTGACACTTTGGTAGGAGCTATGACTTATATTTTAGAGAAAGAGAGATGTAGACATGCAAATAATTAAAATTCCACAAATATGAAATGAAAATGTTTATGTTACAATGTATAGAATGCATCTGTTAGTAAATACTTAATGTAGCCTGATGTAAAAGAAATTAGTAATAAAAATAAGTAAACTAGTAAAAAGAAAAAAATTTTTTTGCTTTCCATAGTCTATTTCTGACCTAGATCTTATTGTTACTAAAAGCCAAAGGGAGGGGGGAAATCCTTATTTACATAAAGAACAGAATGGCTCTAAGATAGAGTTACAAAGAATCAGTCACATGAAGCTTTCTGTCTCTCTGTAAAATGTGTAAAGAACAGACTGCTGGAGAAAGGAGATATTTCTTCATTTTTTTGTATTGTAAGGAAAACAAAATTCAAGTCTTTGCCTCTCATTTCAAAAAGATTTGTACACTTTACCACAGTCCAGGAGTATCTGCTTTTCTTCATTATTAAAATTGTATAATAAGTGTTTTCAATAAAGTCCTGTTTAATCCTATGCTCTCCCAATACCTAAATGCACCAATTTCTCAAGCTGGTTGTCATTATGTACAGCAAATATATACTACCAAAATAAAAACCCTATGCTCGCTATGCTCTGTAATTCTTATTTTTGTTAAATGTATTTAGTGGTTCTAGAAAGTGATCTATAATCCTGTCTCTTAAACAGATTTTTAACTGACAAAAGTGATGGAGATGGTGCAGAATTCTTTTTTTTCTATGAAATATGCAAGAAATAAAGTGATTTGTATGTTGGGCTTTATTTTTTTCTAGGAAGGACTGCTGCAGCAAGTTTGAAGCAGTGAAACAGTACTGTAGAGAGCAGGCTAGAAAACCGCATGGCCGCCATTGTTGCACCACAACCTGCAGCCGCAGCTGCCCTCCCCCGCTCTGCCCAGCAGCCCTGCAGGACAGAATGGATCTGCAGCGTACTGTAAATGGCGCTGCAGACCCTGAAAATCTGTCGCTAAAAACCAAAAGGAAGATTATCTGTCAAATATCCAAATTTCAGTTTGGTGGCCAAATCCCTTTATCTCTGAAATTTCATCAGCCATGTTAAGCAGCTCAGAAAGTCATTCTGCATAGACTCATCCTTGCTATAATGGAGCCTTTCCAAACACCAAAAGAATGTTGCTACAATTCATTTCCTAGGGGCGAAAGCAAAGCCTTTTCATCCCAAGGGGCAATTGAGCAACCACCAGAGTCTCTGGTTGAATAGCAAGGGTGTGAGGCAGCTACAGTTCCCACAGTTAAAAGCTCAATCACAGAAAAGGCCAGTTACCAAGTTTGCCTAAGAGCGATGAACTGCATTGAAGCTGAGTTGTCTGTGGATGGAGGCAATATTATGTCATATTCTTTTTACATTATACCACCTCTTTTTAATTTGGTATTTAAGGTTTGGTTTTGCTTGATATTTTTCAGAAAAAATACCAATGCTGAAGTAGACTGCACAGATCGATAGTACTAGCTTTGGAACTCAATTTTCATTTTCTTTTCCCAATTCTGTATTAGAAAATATGACTCATTCATAAGGACACCACACCATGTAAAACATTACAAAGACGCCTAGCAAAGGACTGTCTCTAAACCATTTTACTGCTGTGTGCACAGTTCTCAATTGTTGCCACATTAGAATTATTTGTTTGAAATTATTTATTCAGCTTGATTATTCTTTCCATCGTCCACTTTTGCTTATGTATTTAAGGAGTATGTCTGTGTACGTGCTAAAAAAAGGTCTGAAAATATATTATTTGAGAAATCATTTTTCAGTGGCTCTGTTAACTAAATTTTTTGCTGTTATTGTTTCCGGTACTGGGGATTGAACCCAGGGTCTTTGTGTTAAGATACATCTCCAGCCCATTCTTTTTGTTTTTGAGACGGTCTGGCTAAATCGCTAGATTGCCAAAGGGCTCGAATTTGTGATCCTGATGCATTCGCTTAATCTTCTTTTAAATTAAAAAAGTTACATTTTTCAAGCCATTTGAGCATCATTCCATCTTCTCTCCTACTTTATTTTCACAGCAATGAGTGATGTTGCATCTTCAGTATACCACGGGGGAGAAGCTAGGTGTAGTTTCCATATATATTTTAATGTCAAGACATTCTGAAATTACACGTAAGGGATGACCTTGCAGAGTTTATTTTAATTGTAGTTTAAAGTTTAAGCATCTTAAAATCACCTAACCCCGATCTTCTTTCTTCCGGGACCCTCCCCAGCCCCACCCCATAATGGATGCTCGGCTGCCTGCCTTCGCCTGGTGTCTTTGTCTGAAGGATGCGAGCAGCCTGCGGATGCTCGGGGAAAAGGGGTGGGGGTGAGATTACCTCATCCCATACCGCTTGCACCAATCACCACTCTCCTGCCGTGGCTTCTCTGGGCAGACTGAGGGGTCTGACCAACAGGAGACGGGCCAGGCCCATCCCTATGGTGACCGGGCTGTATATAGGGCGCCGCATCCGCCCATGTGCCGCAGGTTCTCTTACATCGACCGCCTAAGAGTCGCGCTGTAAGAAGCAGCAACCCCTGTCTCCTCCGCCCTCCGCTCGGCAGCCCCGAAGCAGCAATCATGGTAGGAATCTGGTTTTTCTGGCTCTTTGTGGCGGGTGGGTGGAGTCATTCCCCCTGGATCGAGTTGGAAACCTTGAGCTCTTTTCTTCTGTAATCTCTTTGAGTTAGGGCAGTCTCATTACGCTTCGCGAAATACAGCGGTGTCCACATTCCGAAGCCCTGCCGCCGCCAGTATGAGGCGAAGGGGATAAAAGGCAGAAAATGCCGCAGCACTGGCGGGGGACCCAGGGGCAGAACAAAGGCGGCCAGGGGACTCTGGCTGTCCGAGCAGCCCGTCTGCGGTGGTGAAGGGCCGGGCCGGGGCGCCCAGCTCGGCCCTCCGTAAACTCAGAAGGGGCTCCGGCTCGATCTCTCTGCGTCTCTCTGGCTCTGTCTCTCTCTCCCCGTTTCCCAGGATAGCCAGGGAGAGGAGGAGCCATCCAGAAGATCGGGGGTGGGGTTGAAGCCGGGGAGGTTATGGGGCGGCCGGGAGAGAACGAGACAAAGGGGAGACCTGGGTTTGCAGAAAAGATCGCTAGCGGGTTCCCCGGCATTTTGGAAATCCACGCGTACTACCGGGGAAGGCTGGTTTCTGCGCGCCGCCGTCGGCGGGCGCTATCCCGGAGCGCAGGGCGGGGTTGTTTGTTTCTTCTCCGGCGCTGGGCGGGGTTCGCCCTCACTAAACCTTCCCGTCACACTTTCAATAAAAGCCTTTTATCGTTGCGAAACTGTAGGCTTCAAAAGATTTTTTCGTTCACGGTTAAAACTAAGATGACTTTTTATTTTCTTGAGAAGCAAAAGGACAAGTCACTTGACAAGGGGGACTTGACTCCCAACTGCTGCGGGTGGGTCAGGCTGAGGCTGCCGTGGCTGCGCGGCTAGGGGCCAGGAAAGCCGACTGAGAGTGACAAGGGGACCCTAATTGTCAGGGCCCGGGAAACGCCCTTCCCTCCCCGCACGTCAGTGAATAGATAATGGAAGTTGTGCCCCTAAGACTGCGGACAGCAACTCCTCTACCAGAAAAAGAACATGAATATCCTGTGGTGGGCACCGACCCTGAGAATGAAAATACTAGTTTACTGTTTAAAATCATAAATATGTCATTATTTTTCCCCTGGACTTTTATTCTTTTGTTTGGTAGCTTCTCCTGCGACACTTCTCCCTAACTTATAAACTGTTGCTATAAAGGTACTAATAATTTTTTAGCTTTTGTTTTTACAGTGAAGACCTTTTTTGGAAAACTGTTGTAAAAGTAATGAAAGTGCAAGAGTTACGCTGTGAGCCCAGCTGTCCTTTGTTCTAGGGCATCTTCATTAATTCATTTCAGTTTAGGCGCATGGTCCCCAGCTGGGTCAGAGGAAACACTGGCAAACAGCACAATGAGATCATGTAGGCAGTGGCTGAAATAGAGCTTGCTCTGTTAAATAATGTAGCAGTGCAGGCTTGCACCAGGCGCAGCAAATACAGCACTGCACCAATGCAGGGTGCAGACCTTTTCTGGCTTTTACCCCTATTGGAATCGGCAGACTGACTGCAAAAGGGCGTGGCTTCCCAGCCTCAGCTGCAACACAGATGTCCAGAGTGAAACACCAAGTCCTGTTTAGAAGAAGCCTTCATCTTTAAAGGGAAAGGAAGCAATGGAATTAACTCCAATTAGTGACTGTATAACTTAGCTTTTACAAAATTCGCGCTTTAAATATTTTTGAATGTAAAAAAAATTTTATTCAAGTATGGCTATGAGAACAATGGGCTTGCGCCACGTGCTGAACAATGCCAAGCTTACATTATCATTCAGACCACGTTCATTTGCAGCATTTGTGAAAGGAGCTTTGCTTCAATCATATTAAGGGATAAGAACCCGATAAATTTTAAGAAATCTGTGTAATAGTAGTACTATATTTGCAGATTTACTAAAAATTCAAAAAGCTAGCACAGCGTAATTTTACATTTTTAAAAAATCTTTTCCCACAGCGTGAGTGCATCTCCATCCACGTTGGCCAGGCTGGTGTCCAGATTGGCAATGCCTGCTGGGAGCTCTACTGCCTGGAACACGGCATCCAGCCTGATGGCCAGATGCCAAGTGACAAGACCATTGGGGGAGGAGATGACTCCTTCAACACCTTCTTCAGCGAGACTGGTGCTGGCAAGCACGTGCCCAGGGC